>SJYF01000598.1:314266-324467 GCA_006410515.1 Procapra przewalskii | reverse complement strand
GGGGGGGGGCTCCAAAATCACGGCAGATGGTGATTGCAGCCATGAAATTAAAAGATGCTTACTCCTTGGAAGGAGGGTTATGACCAACCCAGATAGTCTATTCAAAAGCAGAGAAATTACTTTGCCAACAAAGGTCTGTCTAGTCAAGGCTATGGTTCTTCCAGTAGTCATGTATGGATGTGAGAGCTGCACTGTGAAGAAAGCTGAGTGCCAAAGAATTGATGCTTTTGAACTGTGGTGTTGGAGAAGACTCTTGAGAGTCCCTTGGACTGCAAGGAGGTCCAACCAGTCCATTCTAAAGGAGATCGGTCCTGGATGTTCTTTGGAAGGACTGATGCTAAAGCTCAAACTCCAGTACTTTGGCCACCTCATGCGAAGAGGTGACTCATTGGAAAAGACTCTGATGCTGGGAGGGATTGGGGGCAGGAGGAGAAGGGGACGACAGAGGAGGAGATGGCTGGATGGCATCACCGACTCGATGGACGTGAGTTTGAATGAACTCTGGGAGTTGGTGATGGACAGGGAGGCCTGGCGTGCTGCGATTCATTGGGTCACAAAGAGTCGGACACGACTGAGCGACTAAACTGAACTGATGGCTAAGTTGGAGAGAAAGGAGAGGGATTTATATAAGAGGTGAGAAACTAATCACTGCAGATGGTGACTGCAGCCATGAAATGAAAAGATGATTGCTCCTTGGGAGAAAAGCTATGACCAACCTAGACAGCATATTAAAAAGCAGAGACATTACTTTGCCAACAAAGGTCCATCTAGTCAAAGCTATGGTTTTTCCAGTAGTCATGTATGGATGTGAGAGCTGCACTGTGAAGAAAGCTGAGCTGACTGTGAAGAATTGATGCTTTTGAACTGTGGTATTGGAGAAGACTCTTGAGAGTCCCTTGGAATGCAAGATCAGACCAGTCAATACTAAAGGAAATCAGTCCTGAATAGTCAATGGAGGGACTGATGCTGAAGCTGAAACTCCAATACTTTGGCCATCTGATGCAAAGAACTCCTTAGAAAAGACCCTGATGCTGGGAAAGATTGAGGGCAGGACGAGAAGGGGACGACAGAAGATAAGATGGTTGGGTGGCATCACCAACTTGATGGACATGAGTCTGAGCAAGCTCTGGGAGTTGGTGATAGCTAGGGAAGCCCCGTGTGCTGCAGTCAATGGGGTCGCAAAGAGTCAGACCCGACTAAGTGACTGAACTGAACTGAGAAACTAATAGAAAGCACAAGCTTGCAAGGATAACAGATGGCAGTGGGTCAGAGGTTCCAGGAGCAACTGCTCCCAGAAGGTGAGAGTTGTGGAGCATCTCGTATAGCGTCAGGAGGAAATCTGCCCAAAGTGGGAGAGAGTTTGGAGATGAATTGGTAAAAACTCAGAAAAGCTAAGGGAACCAAAATAACAGTGAGGAACATGATTCAAAATTGGGCAAAAGGGACTGCCTTGCTGGTCCAGTGGTTAAAACTCCATGCTCCCCAGGCAGGGGGCCGAAATTGAGTCTCTGGTCAGGGAACCAGATCCCACATGCATTAACTCAGAGTTCGCATGCTGCAACTAAGACCCAGCACAGGCAAATATGTAAACAAATATCTTTAAAAGAAAAAAAAAGCAAAAAATTTCTGCAAAGGACTTAGACATGTCTCTACAGTTGACAAACAAATGGACAGTAAGCACATGAAGAGATGCTAACAATCCCTAATCATTGGAGAAATAAAAACTAAAAGCGCAATGAGATACTATTTCACACCCATTAGGATGACTATTACCCAAATATATATTACAAAATAACAAGTGTTGGCGAGGGCGTGGAGAAATTGGAACCCTTTCATACTGTTGTTGAGAATGTAAAATGGTGCAGCCACTATGGAAAACAGTATGATATTTCCTCAGAAAAGTTAAAAATAGAACCACCATATGACCCAGCAATTCTACTTCCAAGTATCTAGCCAAAAGAAATGTGTACACCCATGTCCCTTAACAGCATTATTTATAACAGCCAGAAGGTTTGGAAGAAACCCAAGTGTCCATCAACAGATAAATGGATACACAAAATACGGTCCATCTACACAATGAAATATTTTTCTGTCTTTAAAAAATGAAGAAATTTGATACTTGCTACAACATGGATGAGCTTTGAGGACATTAACAATAATAAGAAGAAGAAAGGGGTCTCCTGCATTGCACGCAGATTCCCTACTGTCTGAGCCACCATGGAAGCCTGAGTGAAATAAGTCAGTCACCAAAGGAACAATTCTGTATGATTTCACTTACACAAGGAACCCAGAGTAGTCAAAACCATGGACACAGAAAGCAGAATTGCAGTCGCCAAGGGCTGGGGGTGCGGGCAGGAGGAAACGGGGAGTCAGTGTCTAGGGGGTATACAGTCTCTGTCCTGCAAGATGAAAAGTGTCTGGAGACGGATGGCGTTGATGGTTGCACAATAATGTGAATACTTAATGCCGCTGAACTGTACACTTAAACGCGGTTAAGGAGGCAAGTTTTAAGTTGTGTGAATTCCATCACAATATAAAGAATTAAAAATTCAAAACCTAGGGAAAAAAAGGAGCTATAAATGATTTCTTTCTTTCTGCTTTTCCATATTTCCCAAATGATCTATGATAAATATAACCAGGAGGGAAAAAATAAACCTTTTTTGAAAGAAGATGTGTCAGGCTCCTTTCACCTAAACATCTGTGCTGGCCACCGGAGCCCCAACCCCTGCTGCTCCCAGGCCTGCCAGGCCCCGGGCTTCCATCAGCTCTCTCTACCTGACACCAACATTTGGTTTCCATTCTCAACTCTTCACATAATTCTTGGAGATCGGCTCCTGCCGGTTTCAGGTCCAGCGGAAAGAAAGCGGCCCTTGGGAGGGTCAGCTTGCATCCCATGGGGGTGCATTTGGCTGGGCCAGCCCTGAGCTGTCTTGCCCAGACACCCCCTGAACCCCCAGAGCCCATCCATCCTGCTGGGCTACCCACCCACTGTCAGCGGGGCAGGCGAATTTCCTGGTGCGTGGTAACCCAAGCCCCTCTCTGCTCCCCACGGGCATGGCCCAGGCTCTGTTATTAATCTTGGGGCAGATCCTATGTCCAAAGCTGAGACAGCTGTCCCCACGTGCAGCTGCCCCAGGCCTGCAGGCAGACAACTTCCAGCCCTCCCACCTCCCTGCCAACAGCCAAGCAGGGAATTGATCTTTTTCCTGCCAAACCCCTTGCTCATGCAATGCCTGGACCCTCACACCACATCAGAGTCCACCCGGCCTCCCTGTTCACTCCCTGGTTCATTCCAGGCTAGAATGTAACTCCAGGATCCTGAGTTCCAGAGCGACTTAAACTTCTCAGCCTGGAAAGTAAACACTGCAATGTCCAAGTTGGGCCTGCCACGGTTGAATCAATGCTCAGCCATGGGTTACCTGCTGGGGCAGACAAAGCCATCAAGGATGGGACTCCTGACCCTAAGAGGCTCACAGCCCAGTTGCAGAACAAGAGCATGAAATAAGAATAAAGCAAGCTAGACAGGACCTGGGGAAAGCAGCCCATGGCAGACACGTGGCCAGGTGCTCCGCTATCCAGAAGGCAGCACAACCCACCCCAGGGGCCACTGTTCATGCCTAGTTTCCAAGCAGAACACACAGCCCCGATTCAAACTCATTGAAAGCTTCCACAGGAACTGGTTAGGTCCCACTTCACAGATGTGTAAACTGATGCAAGGTAACTGGAACTTGCCCACAGCTAGATGAGGAGCCGAGGTCCTGACACCAATTTGCCTTTCTCCAAATTACTGAGTATTAGATCTATGCTTTTGGGACCATCCACCACAGTCCAACTTGGCTGAAACCTTATAAACTGACCTGCCCAGCTACTCACAGATGGCCGATGCCCACCCAGCCTGAAGCTATTTGGCTTTATCACCTATTTCTGACTCTAAATGGACAGATTCCAGGCATAATGTGATAACCAAGGCAGACAATCCCAGGCTCCAAGACGCTTCCCTGCTAGGGCATGCCAAGATCTGAGGCATTGATGATTTGGCCTTCTGTATTACCTGAGACACAGCTGTGACTCAGTCTTACCTGTCCCTGTGATTTCATCACCAGTGGGCATGGAGGGACCAGAGTTGGCACACACAGCCAGTCCCCAGTCCATATGAAGCAACTGGACAGGGACTAAAATACAGCTGGCATCGGTCTGTAATCGAATGTCATGCCAGTCTGAAACACTGCTCTCTGGTCCTTAGGAATGCTTTGGGATACCTGAGGTTTGGGGCGGGGGGAGTGGACACCATCTACCTGGGATACCTGTGTGGAAGGACATAGGTTCATGTTCTTGCCTCTGTTAATCAAGATGGCCTTTGGTTTTCCTTTTAACCAAATTTCCCGGCACAGGACAAGCTGGGCAGGGGAAGGGAGGAATCCACACACTCTCCACCCCCAGCTCAGCATTCACCTCCTCTCCCATTAGATGCTGGCTTTGTTAGAGAGAAAGAGATAGACCAAACAGAAGCTGACAGTTCCGTCTAGGTCCAGGGCTGTCTTCAGGAAGAGCAAGTGGTTGCTGATGGGGGAGGAAAGGACAGACGGGTGATTATGGCAGAATAATTTAGCCTCAGATCAGAATGATTGACCCTACAAGGAGTCGAGAAACCACAGTCCATTATTAGGCTGTTTGTTTAATAAATGGGGGGATGGAGGGGAGGGAAAGGTAGGTGGATCCTAGGTCCTCTGACTCCGAAAATATTCTGCCTATAAACCGAGGGGCGAGGTGAACATATCATCATCTTTGTAGACAAGGAGGAGAAGAGAGAGCTGAGAAGAGGATTCTGGGTGAGACCAAACCATAGCCCACTTTCTTTTCTCTCTCCTCAGAGCCCTCTACCTCATCATCCTTCGTAAGAAAGATGAAACCCCATTCTTCCAACTCAACCAAGATGCTGACCTACACAATGACCAACACACAAATACACACACATACATATTGGAAGACAACAGGGTTCTCAACCTCAAAAATCCTAGAGAACCACCTGAAAAACCATTAAAGCATGTTTTAATGCCTGAAGGTAGCAGTATATAAAACCAACCTGCTCCAAATCAAGTTTTCCTATTTGCCAGATGTAAACATTTCCAAGTGTCAGGGAACAAACAGAGCACATTCATGACCGCAATAAAAACTACAAAATGCCTAGGAATAAATCTAACAAGGTCTGGATAAATGGAGCAGTGTTCCTTGTTCCTGAAAAACATGCAGTATTATAAACATTGAATTCTATTAATCCACTAAGTCAACACAGTCTAGATCAAAACCCCAACAGCAGGTTTTATAGAACTAGACAAGATGATTCTAAAATTCACCCAAAAGAAAAACATACAACACATGCTAAAAACTCTATCAACTAACAAAACAACGAATAAAGATACAGTCATGAAAACAGTGCGATTTCCGGCACCAGATCAGATTAAGAGTTCAGAAAAAAACCAAAAGCTGTGTATATAGCGAAATTTAGTATGCAATTTTAAAAAAAATTTCAAATTATTGGGGATAGATGGATTATTCAGTAGAAGTGTAAGGGGAGATTTGGGGGAAAAAAAAAACAAAAGTTAAATCCCTACCTCATAACCTATGTAAAAACTCAGGTGGGAAGTCATGTCTTTATCACAACTCTTCCCACAAGGCTGAGTCTTAACAGGCTTTTTAAGCTCAAAGACACGTTCAGTCTTAATCCTGACTGAGATCTAGGATCAATACAACTCTCCAAGGCTCCAACTGTCTGTCGTATCATTCCCTTTTCATTTTCATTTGTGTGGTGGGGGGCAAAATAATGCCTAGTCTCAAAAAATGTACTTATCTTAACCCTGGGAACCTGCAAATATGTTATCTCACGTGGTGAAAGAGATTTTGCAGTTGTGATGAAATTGAGGATCTTGAAGTGGGGAGCTGAGCCTCAGTTATCCAGGTGGGCCCAACCTAATCACAAGAGTGTTATAAAACGGAGGCAGGAGGATCAGAACCAGAGAGAAGGGCTGGAGAATGCCCTTTGAAGATGGAGGAAGGAGCCAGAAGTCAAGGAATGCCAGAAGCCTCTAGAACTGAGGCAGGAGGCAGACGGGCCCCACCCCCACCACTACCACCAGCGTAAAGCCACTGGAGATTCACTCCCTGTGGCCTGAAACTCCAAGATGAGAACAGCAAGACAGTTAAGGGAGGGGCCCCGCCAGACCACGTATTTCTCATTCTCCAAGACAGGAGATCTCCCCAACCACACATATGCGGAAAAGGCTCCTTGGAGGTCAAAAGGGGAGTGATGCCAAGGCATGTCCTACCCAGATGCCTTTTTGGTAAAATCCATCTTAGCTAACAGATGCATGTGCACACATGTTAGGATCCTGAGATGAACCAAATGTGGGCTGTGAACCAGGCAAATCAAAATGATTGGCCAAAGGAAAACCGGAAGAAATGCCCCCAAAAGTAATTCAAACTGCCATGAAAGCACAGCTCAGCAACTCTCCCTTTCTCTCTGAATCCACCCATGCGTCCATGCACACGTGCTGTACCTGTTTTCCCTTTTAATAAATACTTTACTTGTTTCACTACTTTCTGTCTTTGTGGGAATTCTTTTCTGCAAAGTCCAAGAGCCAGGGCCCTTGTCACTGACCACTGGTCTAGTGGTTACGATTTGGCATTCTCAGCACCTCAATCCAGCCTCAGTCTTTGGCTAGGAACCTGAGCCCTGCTCCAAGGTGCTGCAGGCAGAGGCCACCTGAGATGAGACACTGGAAAAAGCAAGGAAATGGATTCTTTTCCAGAAGGACCAATCCTGTGAATACCTTTCAATCCCAGTGAAACCCACTTCAGACGTCTAAGCTTGAGAACTGTAAGATAATACATTTGGGCTGTTTTAAGTCACAAAGTTCACGGTCATTTGTTACACCAACCGTAAGAAACTAGTACAGCTTACAAAGGGGCTAGTCCTTTCCTGGATGCTCTCTGTAATCCAGGCACTCTGCAAGAACCTAGAGATATAGCAGGGGCTCCTGTCCTCAGAGGACTTGTAGTCTTGGACAGCTATTAACTAATTTTCAATCAACTAATTATAGGATTGACTTATAGCTATCATGAGACTCTAAGAATGAGAGTAAGCTCTGAGGGCATTTAACAAAAGGTCTTGACCTTACCTTTGTTGCAGGAAGGCAGACCCCTTTCAGGGCCCAAAACTGGGCTCTTGTCTGACACTCAGAAGTGAATTGTCCAAGGAGACATATGTGCTGACAAAGCAAGAGATTTTATTGGGAGAGGACACCCGGGATCATTCTTATTCAGAGTCTTCCCTGGAGGCGCACGCATCACTCAGCCAAGATGGATGCTAGCAAGAGGGATTCCGGGACGTGGATGGACACATGGTGTCTCCTCTAGACCTTTCCCAAACTCTTCCGGTTGGTCGTGGCTTATTAGTTCCGTATTCCTTATCAGGAGCTCCTGTCATAAAACAGCTCATGCAAATGGTTACTATGGTGCCTGGCCAGGGTGGGCGGTTTCAATCAGTGTGATTCCCCTAACACCTTGAGGGGGTGGCAGCAAAAGGTTCCCTGAAGATGTGATGTTTAAGCTGATCTCTAAGCTTTGAGCAGGAACTAACTAGGCTAAGAGAAAGCAAAGACTGGTCAAGGCAGTGCAAAGGCCCTGGGGCAGGAAGCAGCTTGCGATTAAAGGGTAGCCAGAGATGAGCAGAGCACCCACAGTGACAAGACAAGAAGCAGGCTAGGCGGGGTCAGACTGTGCTCCCTCCAAGCCCGATACAGGGGTCTCTCCCATTTGTTCAGCTGCCTCTCCAAGAAGGCACACTTTCATACTTCTTACATGAAGAGTTTCAGGATCTGAGCTAATTGTTGTCATCACCCAAGGGACAAAAGAGAGAAGGAGCCTGGCAAAGCCAGGAACTCATGACCCCCCAAATAGAGGGTGTCTGGGCAGGTTGAGACCTTTCAGAAGGGAGAATCAGCCACATAGCCAAGTCCATCACAGAGGGACAGGAAGAGTACCTGCCGACTCCCCAGATGAGCCCTTGCAGGAATGACAAAAATGTCAGATGCCAGACGCAACTGGTGGGGGTGCAGACAGCTGGAGCCAAATCAGAAGGAAACTGCCACCCTTCTCCCCAAAGGCCCTGGCGCCTCCAGGGGGCCAGCAGCAGCGGCAGGGTCAGTGGGCAGCCTGCAGCCTCCAGCAGGGCCTGATTCCAGAAGCTACCTTCTGGGGAAGAGGAAAGCCTGAGCCTTCACAAGGGCTCCAAAGAAGAGCAGCCCTTCAGCTGGGCCTCCCCGAGTGCTAGGAACTAGGGTGCTTCCCAGTGAGTGCCACAGAGTCCCATACCTTCCAGAACGAGGAAAGGGGAGGAGACCATACTTTCGAAGACAAAAGATGTTTCCACTGCAAACCACAGCCAGGCATGGCCGCAAATGCCACGTGGGTGCACGCGCGCACACGCGCACGCACACACACACACACACACACACACAGTAAACGTCCACCCTTCTGCAAGGGTTGGTGCCCCCGGTCTTATTCAGAGGGTGGACTTGGGCCAAACGGAGCTGCAGAGCTGGGGCCCTCGGCCAGTAAGCAGGCCACACTGAGCAATAATTAGTCTGCATATTTCACAAACACGTTCCTCATTTGATCTCAGCCCAGTCCTGTTAGTTTCACGTTACACGTGAGGCACTGAGTGCATGAAGGGAAGGGCCGGCTTGACTGTGGATCCCCGGGCCCTTCTCCCCCGTCTTGGGGCCACATGAGGCCCCCTCACCCCCTCAGCTGTCACATTCCCGGGACACGAAGCTCCTCAGGATCCTCTGCCTCTGACTCACCACGGGCATCTCCGGACCCCAGACCCTCCCACCTGCTCCCCAGTCATATTCCAAGGGCGACCCTCAGTGCTCACTCCCCACCAGTGGCTGAGGTTCTGCTGGGAGTGAGGATGGGCCCCCATCCTTCACTCTTGGCCATGAAGACCTGAGCGGGGTCTAAGGGATTCAGAAAAACCAACTGGCCTCTCCCTTCTGCATTTCTCTGGCTCCCCTACAGCACCAGTGGGGACAACTGCAGGGTGAGGTTGCAAATGACTCCCAGAAAGAGGTCCTCTGCAAAAGGTGGAAGCTGCCATAACCACTGAGGCATTTGACCTTGACCCACTAGGCCAGCCTTCCCCAGAGCACAGCATGTGGGACCCTACCCAAAAAAATGCTCCCCCAGAACGGATCTGGTGGCCATAGATGTCCGCAAACCCTGCTTCTTCCCAAGCTCTGCAAGGCCCAGCAGCCCACTGCCTGCTCTGGGAAAGCCTTTATCACTTCATGGGGCTGCACAGAGTGTTTATTAGATATTGTTTCAAGCCCTTTGTGAATATAAACTCATTGAAGCCCCAGAACGACCCGAGGAGGGAAACACCGTGATTGTGCCCATTTTACAGATATGGAGACTGAGGCACAGAGAGGTCAGATGACTCGGTCAGGGCCACCCAGAGCCGAAATTCAGAGCCAGGCTGCCTGGCTTCAGAGCCTGCTCTTCACTCCATCCCTCATTCTGAAGGAAACTCTCAAGCTTGGTTCACGAGCACATCCCAGGCTGCTTCTCATAACTTCCATTAACACCTGACAGAACAAGCTTGGCGACATCAGTACGGGCAGCAGGGGAGTTGGCAGAGGTCAGCAGTCAGTGTGGCCAGCTCTGACCTTCCCACCCATCACTCTGGAGGTGGCTAGGGGTGGGGCAGACGGAGGCCCAGGAGGTGGGGGCCCCCTGCCTCTCGCCTGAGTGTTACAGAATTAACCTGGACTGGATCCAGCCCCTCTCAAGGTGGTCTCGTCCAGGCCACCAAAGAACCATTTCGACCCTGGGATGTTTCTGGGAGGCAGGGCAAGGAAGAACCAGGCAAGGAGGCCGGGGACCCCCTGATTCTTCAGAGAGGAGAACAGTGTGGTGTGTGTCTCCTACCCAAGGATCCGCTGCAGGATTCCCGAAAATCCTCTAACAGTTAGTTATTGTTACTCGATTCTCCCGCCCCAGGCAGAGTTGGTCCGTGTCCAGCTCGCACACTCGAAGCGGCAATGAAGTGTCGGACCAGTTCAAGCCAAAAGAAGCCTGGAGTCGTGTTCTTATTGCCATAGGAATTGTTTCTTTGGGAATGGATTTTAAAATAACAGAGAGG
>SJYF01000598.1:280349-296813 GCA_006410515.1 Procapra przewalskii | reverse complement strand
AAAAAAAAAAAAGCAAAACCTAAAATACACTTCCCTAGTGAGCAACTAACACAACAGCAATGACAAAACACTTAAAAATATGGAGTCTGCCCAGCTGCCAACACCAGAGGCCCAACTCATATATGGTGATAAGAAACTGCAGACTAAGATAGATACAGCTAAATAAATGCTCCTCTAAAAACTTAATGAGATTGTGTGTGTGTGTGTGAGTGTGTGTGTGCGTGTGTGTGTGTGTGCTCAGTCATGTCCAACTCTTTGTGACCCCATGGACTCTAGCCCTCCAGGCTCCTCTGTCCATGAGGATTCTCCAGGCAAGAATACTGGAGTGGGTTGCCATGCCCTCCTCCAGGGGATCTTCCCAACTCGGGGATCAAACCTGGGTCTCCCACATTGCAGGCAGATTCTTTACCATCTGAGCCACCAGGGAAGCCCCCTTTAATGAGATGACTAGGTGAAAAAATGAAGAAAGGAAATGTCTTAGTTTGTCTCCAGTCAGTCCTAATGGAAATCAACCCTGACTATTCATTGGAAAGACTGTTGCTGAAGCTGAAACTCCAATACTTTGGCCACCTGATGCAAAGAGCCGACTCACTGAGAAAGACCCTGATGCTGGGAAAGATTGATGGCAAGAGGAGAACAGGGTAACAGGATGAGATGTTGGATGGCATCACCAACTCAATGAACTTGAATTTGAGCAAACTCCAGGAGACACAGTGAAGGACAAGGAAGCCTGGCATGCAGCAATCCACGGGGTCATAAAGAGTCAGACATGACTGAGCAACTGAACATCAGCAATGTCATGGCATTCAGAGGTGGGACCTTTGGGAGATGATTGGGTCATGAGGGTGGAGCTCTCATGAATGGGGTTAGTGCCTGAATAAAGAGACCCCAGAGAGTTCCCTCCCCTCTTTGGCCATGTGAGGACACAGCAAAAAGATGACCCTCTATGAATCAAGAATCAGGCCCTCACCAGACACCAAATCTACTGGCTCCTAGATCTTGGACTTCCCAGCCTCCAGAAACCATGAGAAACATGCTTCTGTTGCTTGTAAACCCACCTCAATTCATGGTATTATCTCAACACAAATGAACAAAGACACTCTTCCCTCCCTACCCAGTCTCCTCCTGGTGAGCATTCTTCAGGACACAGCCCTTCACCAAATCCCCCAACTAGGACTGATACCCATGCTGCGCTCCCAGAGATCCTTCTATGTCCACATGCACTTCCACCCGCTGTGCTCACCTCTTAACCTGTTTTTTATTTCCCACACCACACACTCTAAGAATAAGGGGAGTTTCCCACCCACTTCTGTCTCCCTGGACCTAACAGCATCACACTCAGTCTGAGCTTAATAACTATTGGCTTGGACTTCTGAGTAAATCAGTGAACCGCTTGGTTCATTCTCCAAAGTCCCCGGGAAGAGAACAGAGAACAGAGCTGCCCTCCAAGGGGTGGTTTCTGGAGGACATTCATTAAAGTTGGGGACCTGAGCAACACAACTGTTTACTCTGTATTCTTCCTTCCTTGTAGGTGACAAAGCAAAGGAGAGAACCACAAATAGGGACTTTTCTGGTGGTCCAGTGGCTAAAACTCCATACTTCCAATGCAGGGGGCCTGGGCTCGATCCTTGGTCAGGGAACTAGATCTCACATGCCACAGCTATGAGGCCCTCCACAGTCCAATACATTTTTTTTTTTTAAGAAAAGTTGAAAAGAAAAAGAGAGAACCATAAATGAAAATGCCAGGTGGGTCCTATAGATGGCCAGACCAAAGAAGGAACTTGACATTCATTTCAAGAGAGATTGATACCTTTCCTACTCATATCTCTATCCAAAATTGAGTTTAGTACTTCAGAAAGGGCTGCCAGGTGCAACCTTCAAACCAAAAGGCTCCAGATAACCCCATAAACACCAGCCTGCCAACGTCTTATAAGGATTTACCCACATCCTATAAGGTCTTTGTTGTACATAATCAAAAACACCTTCCCCGTGCTTCTCGGAAGGCATGCTTTGCTGAAAAGCAGAGAGCAAGGCAGACCGTGTGCCCTAAAGGAGGTTTAGCACCAAGACCAAGACCCAAAAGAAAGAGAATGAAAAGGTTATTCCACTTGATAAAACCTCACTGCAATTTACTATCATGAAGTGTCTGTTTGAAGTCGGGACAAGTTCTAGATAAGCTCTTCATTGAGAAACCAGGATAAAGGGGGGGAGTAGGGAGAGAAGGCAACTGGAGTGGAATTCTGATTACAGAGCCATTAATTAAGACCATGAAAGGCCATGGAGTTGCCTTTGATTGGAAAAATAGATGAGTGCAGAATTAAAGGCTTTGGGGGAAAATCTTTTCATGCTTAAGGAGAGCCAAAAATTATTTCAAGGGTTTTAACATTAAGACACTATTAAAGCTAAGGCGTTGGTGGTGACCAGATGACCCTGTCAATTTAATCAAAATCTTATGGGGAGGAGGGGGACAAAGTAAGTGACCCGTTTTGTTTCAAAGCCTGCGTGGCTCTCTGACTCCATGCACAGGCATTTTTCAGGCTTGCCTGGGCCCCCCCACAGGGCCACCCAGAGGGGCTCTGCCATGGGGAGGCAGCCCTCAGGGCTCCCCAGTTGGTGTTGGGGTGGGGCTCAGGATGCCCCCCCAATCTGGACTCACTGGAATCTCTCACTGATGTTCCCATTGCTGCCTCCCAACCCTCCAGCGAGCATCCAGGCCTAACAGAACCCCAGCTAACACACTGACTACAGGGGACCTCAGGCAACTTTCTTCACCGCCCTGAACTCCACTTTCCTTCTCTGTCTGTGAGGCGGAAAGAATATTCACACCGAGGGTCAATAGGAACATTATACCTATTTACATTCAAACATATAATACAAACTCTCAACAGGTAAAGAATCTGACTGCAATGCAGGAGACACAGGAGATAAAGATTCAGTCCCTGGGTTGGGAAGATCCTCTAGAGGAGGAAATATCGACCCACTCCAGTATTCTTGCCTGGAGAATCCCATGCACAGAGGAGACTGGTGGCCTACGGTTCATGGGGTTGCAAAGAATCAGACACAGCTGAGCACACACGTACACACGGGTCTATAAAAGCTTCATGTCTGTTGGTTCTCTTCCTTACTTCGTCTCCAATTCTTCCCTAAGTGACCTTCAGTAAAAACGGTTCTAGAATGCAGATCATATCATTGTCCTCCAGGACTCTGCAGAGAGTGTCAAGGATTTAGATTGGACCTCCCTTTGAGCCTGACACTCAAAGCTAAAGGCCCCCTTGGCCTCAGCCCTTGCCTGGGCTGCTCTCCCTCAAACACCTGCTGTGGCTCCCCACTGCCTACAGAACGAACTCTGAGCTCTTTGAACTGGCATTCAAAGCCCTTCATGAGCTGGCCTCACTAGCCTTCTGGAATCATCTCTCACTGCTTGCTTCCTTACATGCACATATCCCAGAGCAAGCCATGTACACACAGTGTTGGGAAATTGCATGAGCTAAGATGGATTGCGCATGGTTTGGTGCCCAGGACCCAGAGGACTTGAGTAGACAAATAAGTGAACCCACAGGTACAAGCAGTGTGACACCTTCAAGGGGTGTATAGGGAGTCCCAAGAGAGGGACTGATGGCCAGACCAGCCTGTGGGAATGAAAGATGTCACAGGTCACAGAAGAGCCCTTTGAGAGCTTGCTGGAGAGAAAGTGGGGGCAGTGTCCAGAAAGGAGCAGAAGTGGGCTGAACAGAGAGGATGTAGGTGAGGGCAGGAGATGAGGCCAGTGCGGCTGGACTGCCACAGACGCATCACGAAGGCTTTGAATGCCAGTTCAAAGAGGGTCTTCTTGCCATTGACAGTGTGTGTGTGCTCAGTTGCATCTGACTCTGTAACCCCATGGACGTAGCCTGCCAGGCTCCTCTGTCTATGGAATTTTACAGGCAAGGATAATGGAGTGGGTTGCCAGTTCCTCCTCCAGGGGATCTTCCTGACCCAGGGATCGAACTTGCATCTCCTGCATTGGCAGGCGGATTCTTTACCACTGAGCCACCATTGACAATGAGGAGACCCTTAAGGGTAGAACAACCAGCATTGATACTCTGCCTCTGGTGAGAGCTGGTTAGAAAAACATCTTAAGGAGACAGTGCGAAAGAAAGAAAGAAAGAAAGTCTGTCTAGGAATTTCCCAGGTGGTCCAGTGGTTAAGACTTCACCTTCCAATGCAGGGGATATGGGTTTGACCCCTGGTCAGGGGCTAAGATCCCACATGCCTTTCAGCCAAAAAACCAAACTATAAAACAGAAGCAATATTATAATTAATTTAATAAAGACTTTAAAAAAAGAAGAAGAAGAAACTCTGTCTAATGCAAATGATGTTAATCCAAAGAGAGCAAATGGGCTTTTTTGAAAAAGTGCTTTGGAAAATAAAGTAAATATGCTAGGCAGGTTCAAAAAGCTCCTCCAAAAATCACTGAAAGTGGGACCTCCGGTCATTATGTGCCTCATAAGATGATGCAATGGGAAATACACAGCAATGGGAAATACACGAAGAAGCCCTGTCTTGAAAAGACATGGAACCTCAGTCTAACAAAGCCCCAACGTCTAATCACGAATTTATAGGAGATATGGGAAACAGAGGAACATGTTAAACAATACGAGAGCAGGACTTCCCTGCTGGTTCAGTGGCTAAGACTCTGGCACTCTCAATCCAGGATGCCGAGGTTCCATTCTTGGTCAGGGAGCAAGATTCTACACGCTGCAACTAAGACTGAAGATCCTGCATGCCACAACTAAGACTCACCACAGCTAAACAAATAAATAAAAATCAATATGTGTTTTAAAAGGGATGGATTTCACTTGATGTAAATTACAGCTCAGTTCAACTGCTTTCAATGTAAAGAAATATGGAAAAAATCATCTGTGGACTTCTCTGGTGGCCCAGCACCAGTTAAGACTCTTCTACTGCTGGGAGCCTGAGTTTGATCCCAGGTCAGGGAACTAGATCCTGGATACCACAACTAAGTGACATAAATAAATTAAGTTAAAATAAATATTCTTTTTAAAACACCAGAGGCAATCAGCCAAGTACAAATGCAGGACATTCCCCAGGTCAGTTAACCTGCTTTCTTCCCAATATAATTGGCATGAGAAGGGGAAAAAAAAATGAGGTGATTAAATTAGATCAAAATTTAGATTAAAGAGAACTGCCAAATGCAATATGGTATCTTGGATTGGATCCTGGGGCAGAAAAAGAAAAAAAGATGTTAGTGGGGGCAAAAATGATGAAAGCTTAATTAACTCTAAGATTTAGTTAACAGTAATGTATTCATGTTAATTTACTTTTGACAAATGCACCACGGTTGCCTAAGAGATTAACATTAAGCAAAATGATGTCAGAGATACACAGGAACTCTTATACAAGCTTTTTAACTTCATTATAAACCTAAAATTATTCCAAAATAAAAAGGTTAGGACTTCCCTGGCAGTCCAGTGGTTTAGAATCCACCTTGCAAGGCAGAGGGTGCAGGGTCGATCCCTGGTCAGGGAACCAGGATCCTTGGAGCAGGGCAGACAAATAAACAAATCAATTTAAAAAAGAGAGAGAGAGAGGCTTTGAAAATTCAAGAGCCAAATACAATGGATGGCCCTTGTTTGGATCCTGGTTTGAACAAATCCATTGTAAGAAAAAAAAAAAGTCTTTAAGATAATAGAGGAAAATTGAATATGGACTGGAGATTAGATGATGTTTTCAGGATTAATTGTTCATTTTATTAGGTGTGATAATGACATAGTGGTTATGCTTTCTAAAAAGCCCCTATCTGTTAAACATATGTATGTACTGGTGAAATGATATGATTTCTGGGATTTAGTGTAAAATACTCCAGGAAAAACAAAAGTGATGATGGTAGATAAATTGAGGCTGAAAATGGTTGATAATGGTTAAAGCAGATGATGAGTATGCATTTTAAGTTGTCCATACCGACAAGTTAAGAAGAGGAAGGAAAGTGGAAGGAGGGGCAGGGAAGGAAGACACATGGGTTGGGGGAGGAGGTGGGGGGAGGATGTCTGTACCCTCTCTTCCCTGTTAATGGCTTTAGAGGCATCCCCCTGAAATGCAGGTCTGGTCACCAGCTTGTTTTGTTTCCCTGATCAAGGGAAATGATCAAGAAATAGTCAATGATCAAGATTCTTTGCCAAGGGACTTCCCTGGGGGTCCAGTGGCTAAGACTCTGAGCTCCCAATGCAGGGGGCCCAGGTTCAATCCCTGGTCAGGGAACTAGATCCCACAGGCCACAACTAAGAGTTCAAATGCAGCGACTCAAAGATCATGTAGATCCTGAAAGCTGCAGTGAAGATCGAAGATCCTGCATGCTGCAGCTAAGACCTGGCACGTCCAAATAAACAAATACTACAGAAAAGACTCATCACGAAGCCACCAAGCGACACACATCCCACCATAATGATGGCACCAGCAAGGCAGCAGGGCAGGGCAGTGGCAGGGAGTTGGGTCCCAGTCTCACACAACCTTCATTCAAATCCTGGATGACTCCTGACAGGTCAGTCTCTGTGTCTTAGAAATGAAGGTAAAAATAGTACCTACCTGTGAGGTTCGGAGAAGGCAGTGGCACCCCACTCCAATACTCTTGCCTGGAAACTCCCATGGGCGGAGGAGCCTGGTGGGCTGCAGTCCATGGGGTCGCTGAGTCGGAGGTTGTTGTTAGTGGCTCCCCAGGTGGCTCTAGTGGTAAAGAACTCACCTGCCAGTGCAGATAAGAGGTCCAGATTTGATCCCTGGGTGGGGAAGATCCCCTGAAGGAGGGCGTGGCAACCCACTCCAATATTCCCGCCTGGAGAATCCCATGGACAGAGGAGTCTGGTGGGTTCCAGTCCATAGAGTTGCAGAGTCAGACATGGATAAAGCAACGTAGCACGCACATACCTATGAGGCTGTTAAGAATTTTAAAGGAGCTGATACGTGTAAAGTGCTTCAGGTTGGATGTGACACTCAGTATGGGCTTCCCTGATAGCTCAGTTGGTAAAGAATCTGCCTGCAATGCAGGGGAGCCTGGTTCGATTCCTGGGTTGGGCAGATCCCCTGGAGAAGGGATAGGCTACCCACCCCAGTATTTTTGGGATTCCCCTGTGGCACTTTGTAAGGACTCAGCACACATTAGGTGATTTCACTGCCATTAATATGCATTCCCCAGCCTCGTTAATTTGGTGACCATCACGTTCCTGCCTCCTGCTCCCCAGCCTCTCCTGGACTTCGTAACGTAATCCATATGAATGCTGAGAATCGCCTCAAATTGTTTGGCTCGAACTGTGCCTTTTAGTTTTCACATGCTCCTAATTTTCAAATTAAATTCTCTTGTTTTCATGGTCTTTGTCAGAAACAATTTGATTAATCCCCTTCACCATTTTGAGAGTCTTCAGATGGGCCAAAGAGATCTCTTTTCAAGTAAGAATTTGCCAAACTCTCTGACCTTTCCTTATAACTAGCTGATGACAGAAGCGATGTGATGGTTGATCCTTGATACTTCATTTTCCTGGGGGAACGGGGACTTCACGTCCTGTGGCACCAGGCTCTCCCGCCGTCTGTGTAGGAGGGAGCATGCCTTTGATTTATGATCTGCTCTGCTATCCTACAGCCCAGCTTCCTGTCCAGCCTTTGCATGACTGCTGTGCTTTGAGCTGAAAGCCCATGAAAGACATTGAAAGGAGTCTTCTGCTGACCCATTGGTCCTCATTTGAGCACACCAGCTCTTTGCAGGACAGATACATAACTAGCCGGTTTACATTTGATGGCATTACACAACACAGTCAAGCCTCTGCCTGGCTCCTCTTGTGGTCCTAATTCGTAGTAATCTTAACTGCCTTTCTTAGCAATTTTTCATGCTATGAATAAAGACCAGTCCATGAAACAGCGTTACCCTGGAGCTGGGCCAACTTTGCACAGTTCTAAAATCAGATGGTGATGGAGTTCAACAAGAGCAGATACCAGGAACTGAGCTGAGTGCCTGGGGTGAGTTAGCACATCTATCCTCACAAGAGTCCTACAAAGCAGGTCACTACTATTACGGCCATTTTACAGGCAAAGATACTGGAGCACAAAGCAGTTAAGTAACTTTTCCAAGGTCACCCACCCAGGAAGTGGTGGAGCCAAGCTTTGAACTCAGACCAGCCAGCTGCAGAGCCCAAACTCCTTGTATCCCTGCTTCGCACAGTAACTCACCCAATAGGGACAGCCAGGGACTGTAAAGGTCCCGTCTGATTGGCTGGGATGTTTTTCTGAGGGCTACTGAACTGATTGGATCAAATCATTTTGTTGTTGATGATGATAATGACGGCGTTTGTTTATTTGGTTGGTTATTTTCCCTGACAATGAATCCTGGCTATGATATGTCAAGCATCTTCATGCACATGATCTCATTTTATCTTCCCAATTATCCCATGACATGCATATTACTATTCCTATCTAACAGAGCCTCAAAGACTTATGCTTACCCAAAGTCATCTTACTAGCGTTCAGACAGGATTCACAAAGTTGAGTTGCCAGCAGCAGTGGGAGAGGGCCTTCAGTTCACGGAGTAGGTCAGGGGCTCCCAAGCCCCAGCCCACAGACTGCTACCGGTCCACGGCCTGTAAGGAGCCAGGCCACACAGCAGTCAAGCAGCAGGCTGGGGAGAGAAGCCCCGTCTGCATTTGCAGCCACTCCCCATCACTTGAATTACCACCTGAGCTTCTCCTCTTTGTCAGATCAGTGGTGGCATTAGATTCTCATAGGAGCACTGACCCTACTGTGAACTGTGCATGCGAGGATCTCAGGTGCCTGTTCATTATGAGAATCATCCTGAAGCATTCCCCGCCCCCACCCCCAGTTCACAGAGAAACAGTTTCCCACAAAATCGCTCCCTCGTGCCAAAAAGGCTGGGGACCACTTGACGAGAGAACATGACTGTGAGCCCCACACCTCCACCCAGAGACAGAGAAGGTGGAAGTCGACACAGAACAGGACTCTCCCAGAGGCCCCAAAGGGAGGACAGTTACAGGAAACCTGCCTTCTTCTCCTCCTGCTTCCGGACTTGCAGTCCCCACGACAGGAGGGAAACCATCTTCCTTCCAAAACCTGCTGTGAAGATTGATTAGATAATAGGAGCAAAGGACTTTGAAGGGAAGCAAAGGAGGAAACATCCTATATTTGTGTTTGGGCTGATTCCCAAAGGACTTTAGACAGTGCTTAAGGCCAATGAATGGATCTGCTCTGGTGGCTGGGCTGTTTCTTATAGGAAAGAAATTGTTTCCCCGAACACATCTCTTGGAGGGACTGCCAAAATCACCCGGCTCAGCTCCACACCCAGGCAAGTCTTCCTCCAGCCTGGCCGTCACCCGAGGAAAAGGAAACTCATACGGTCAGGTCCACCATGGGCTTGTATGTGAAATGTTGATGTGTACTTAAGATATCAAAGTGCACCTTTGGAGAAAACAATTACCAAATGTTTTTAGAACATGACTCCAATATGTAAGTTTTATTGGGAGGAAAGAAGATGAGATCAATGGATGAGACAGAGCATCAGACCAGATAATTAGGATGGAAGGAGCATCTCGGGACATTTAGTCCAACCCCGTGCTTGTGGTCAGTCGCTTCAGTCATGTCGACTCTTTGTGACATGCCAGGCTCTTCTGTCCATGGGATTCTCCAGGCGAGCATCCTGGAGTGAGTTCCCCTGCCCTCCTCTAGGGAATCTTCCTGACCCTGAGATGGAACCCGCATCTCCTATGTCTCCTGCATTGCAGGCAATTCTTTACTGCTGAGCCACCGGTGAAGCCCTAGTCCAACCCCATCCATGGTCTATTCCCCTCTTCCATGTCAAGTAATCACCAGCCTGTATTTGAACATCTTGCCCACTGAGCAGGTGTATATGCATTACTACCTGATGATAAGTAAGAGAAGAAACACATCATAGAAATTAGCTGATGTTTTCAACAGAAATATCCCTATTCCCAAGCCACAGGCATCATTAATGTGGGAACTTTGAAAACTAACTTTATAATATACTCTGTGGTTGACACTGAAGGAAAACAGAGGCTGTTATACATTGCTGATGGAAATACAAAGCGGCACAGCCTAGGTAAAGGGCAAATTAGCTCTATTTATTCAGTTCAAAAGTGCACATGCCCTTTGAGCAGTAATCACACTTCTGGGAATTTAGCCTAGAGCACGTTTCAGAAATGAGATGCACACAGTGCTAGTCATTGCAGCTCAGTTTGCAATAATATCATGCGGGAAACCTCCAGATATACATCAAAATGGATCTGGTTAATCAAAGTATGGTACATCCATGTGGCAGAATACTATGCCACCATGAAAAGGAGATGAAAGCGCTCACTACACTGATACGGAAAGCTCTCCAGGCTATTTCTGCTAAGTGAAGAAGAGGAAGGGATAGAGGAGGATATATAGAGCTTAATGCCTTTTTGCAATAAAGGGAGGAATAAGGCCACATGCTATTGATGATATTTGCTTATACAATGCGTGAAAAACCACGAAAGGTGGTTCTTTATCTGGGGGAGGAGGCACAGAATGGGGTGGATGAGAACTGGTGGGAGAGAGACTTCCTCAGGAATTTTCTTTTTCTAACATTCTTATTTTTAACCATGTGAATTGGTTTACCTGTTTAAACACACAAATAAGCACAAATAAAAGAAAAGCTGGCCTTGAGTTTTTTTGGAAGAAAGTTGGGGAGCAGGTAGCACAGTATCCCATTTAATGCAAGGTCTCCTGAGCTTTCTCTTCTCCATCCCCCTCCACCTGCCAGCCTTTAGAATGAACAGTGGCCTTCATTTTCAGCAAACATACAGAATTTGGAACAAAAAGGCAGGAAACTAGCTAAGTTCAGCAAGAGTCAAGTAACTGTCTAAGAGGAAATTTTAACAGAAGTATATCTGAAGTGTATCAGAAGTGTTAGTCAAGGCATTAACTTATTTGCAATAGGTTAAGCATATGAATACTCTTTCCTCCAAAATACAGGGGCAGAGGGGGGCTCAGCAAAGGAAGATCAATATTCAAAAGGTACAATCGGTGTAGTGGGAAAACTCTTATGATCAATGGGGATGGAAAGAGTGCATCAAAAGTATCACAAGGGACTTTCTTGGTGGTCCAGTGGCTAAGACTCTGGTGCTCCCAAAGCTGGGGGCCCGGGTTCGCTCCCTGGTCAGGGAACTAGAGCCTACATTCCAAAACTAAAATTTCTCATATGCCCCAACTAAGACCCAGCGCAGCCAAAGAAATAATATTTTTTTAAAAAGCGTCACACGCGTTACAAAGATTTGAAAGTATTACAAGTGATGGTAATTGTCCGATATCAACCATCTAACATACCAGGAACTGGACTGGATTGCTTGTATGTCTCATCTCATCCAATCCTAACAATCTTATCAGGGCTTCCCTGATAGTTCAGTTGGTAAAGAATCCACCTGCAACACAGGAGACTCCGGTTTGATTCCTGGGTTAGGAAGATCCACCAGAGAAGGGATAGGCTACCCACTCCAGTATTCTTGGGCTTCCCTTGTGGCTCAGCTGGTAAAGAATCTGCCTGCAATGCAGGAGACCTGGGTTTGATCCCTGGGTTGGGAAGATCCCTTGGAGAAGGGAAAGGTTACCCACTCTAGTATTCTGGCCTGGAGAATTCCATGGACTGTATAATCCATGGGGTCATAAAGAGTCAGACACAAGTGAGCGACGTTCACTTTCAACAACCCTAGAGGACTGGTCTAGAATCCTTTCACTGGCTGAGACACTAAGGGTCTGTGTTATCTATTGCTACATGACAAACTACCCCCAAAACTTTAGCACCTTAAAACAACAATAAACACTTGCTATCTCAGTTTCTGTGGGTTGGGAATTTGAGAGTAGCTTAGCTGGGTGGTTCTGGTTCAGAATCTCTCAGGTTGTAGGCAAGATCTTGGCCAGGTTGCAAGTCATCTGAAGGCTTGATCGGAGCTGGAGGACCCACCCAGGATGGTGGGTCACTCACAGTGGCTGGCAGGTTGATGCCAGTCAGTAGACAGGAGGCTTCAGTTTCTTACCCCATGAGGTTCTGCATAGGGTGGCTTGTGTCTTTAAGACATGGCACCTGGTCTGCCCCAGAATGACTGATCAACAAGAGTGGAGGGCAGAAGTTACGATGTCTCTTCTCATGACTCAGTTTCAGAAAGTCACATATCCCTCACTATCCTGTTGGTCACATAGGTCAGCCCTCTTCAGTGCCAGAGGAACTACACAACAGTATGAAAACCAAGAAGAGAAAGTCATGGGGCCATCTTGAATGCTGGCTCCTACTAAGACCAAGAGTATAAGTTATCTTCTTAAGATCGGTCAGCTAATTTCAAATTCCGCCCTACTTCAAAATCAGCGCTCTTCCCACCACACAACTGCCTCCCCAAAGCCTGCATGCAGGACATTGCCAAATGAAGACAAAAGGTCCTAGTTAAGCCACATCCCTGCTTCATTGCTTTTGCCAAAAGTTTTATCTTCAACCCGCTGGGAAATACTTTTTTATATTGAAAGCATAGCTCAGGCTTTCTAATGGGGATTGATGAAAAATAATTTTATTTTATTGATCTTGCCCTAAACCAAACTTGCTGAACCTTATCCTTGGCTAGAGCTTTTTAAAAGACAATAATAAAAATAAGGGATGCCTGCATTCATAGAAGACAAAATACTTCCAGATTACAATCCATTTTGTGATCATTCCTATCTTTTAGAGGTGAACCGAACATGTTCAGATCTCTGTGTTGTAGGAGGAGGTGATTGAAGGGCATTTTTATTCCCTCGAATAACAGGAAATCCATCATTTACTCTTTAGTAATAAAAACTGCATGTGTAAGAATTGGGACCATGGAAGGTCAAGTCAAATTAAAGATTTTATGACTGGCGGTTATATTAAATCTTTTCAACAATTTATAGAAAGGATTTGAAGTATGTCAAGTGTATTTCTCTAAGTTTTTTCAACTGAGAGGTTTCATTGCATCAAGTCACAGAATCAGGAGAAAAATTACTCTTAGGTCATCCAGGCCTGGCCCCTGCCAATGTCATATTGCTCCCTTCAGGACCAAAGACCAGATATTAAGCCGTCTGAAGTCAACCTCCCCTAATTAAAATGAAAGTCATAAAGCAAAGTATTTTAATAATCTACCATAATAATAATAATCCCAAATTTATATAGTACTTATACCCAAGAAATGTAAAGCAGTTCACATTTTTTATTTCTCTCACCTGGAAACAGAAACTAAAGCCCCCAAGGCAAGTATAAGGGAACTTTCATTAACTTCCATATTTATAGAGTAAACGAGCGTGTGTTTGTATGTGTGTCTGCATGCATGTGCCAGGAGAGAGGGAGACAGAGCTGAAATTTATTGAGTACCTACTGGGTACCAGGCTTTGAACTGGGTCCAGTGGAACCACATGTGAAGAAGACTCTTCAGAGAAGTCACGGGCTGTAAAGGGATGGAGCACCTCCCAGAGAGGCTCAGGAAACATGGAGGCTGAGGAAGCCCTGGCTCAGGACCTGACACAGATGGTGCAGACGGAGAGGCAAGGCCATTTCTGCGCACAGAGGAGGCACAGAGTCTCTTCACACAGAAAGGAGAACTGCTGTAAAGCCTCGTGGTTCCTGCCTCCTCCCTGACATCAGTTTAGGGTATGGACTCACCACTTGCCTTTTAATACTGGCTCCAGTCATGAATTAAAATGAGATGATTATATCTGGTAAAGAACAAGATAAAAACCACTAGACAGGATGGTCTCCGCACCTAGACTGCAGCTCCCTGGGTGGGGAGGTACAGTACAGACGCATCCCTGAAACCCAGCGCTTACCCAAGTGCTGAGCGGGCATTGGTTCTCCCAAAGCCCCACCCAGAGATCTAAGTCATGTCCCCAAAGACCAGGAGGGTGGTCTGATATTGCCCTCAACTGTTCAGGTGGGAAAAGAAACAACTTCTTTGAGAATCCGTGGACTTTTAATTTTTTTTTAATATGCACGAAAGAATGTGTGTAATATTTGATGGTTATGAAGTAGTATTAGCAAAATAAGCACTAGGGAACATGTCATGGTACTAAAATAGTAAGGCAGAGCTCAGAGAAGGAGCGAGGTAGTCCAAAGGGCCCCAGTTTCACGTGGCCCCCAGTGACCAAATGAAGGACAACTGGAACATTAAAATTAAACAATGATAATAACAGAGTGTAACCAACTGAAAAAAACAGGAAATCAGCAATGTTATGTGACAGCCTGGATGGGAAGGGAGTTTGGGGGTGAATGGATACGTAGATACTGTATGGCTGAGTCCCTATGCTGTATACCTGAAACTGTCACAATACTGTTAATTGGCTATATTCCAACATAAAAGAAAAAGTTAAAAAAGAGAAAAACAGGAAACCAGGAACCAAGAGGGACTATGTGTGTGTGAGATGTAGACACAGACACTGATACAGACATAGATACAGACATATAAATACAAATGTATATCCACATTACACAGCAATTCCACTCCTAAGTATTCACTCAACATATATGTAAACATGTGTCCACACAAAGTTTTATTTCTAGCAGTTATGTTTATAATAGGCTCAAATTAGAAGCAGCCCAACCCAAATTCACCATCAACAGGTGAATAGATTCAGAAGTCCTGGTATAATTATACATGAAATACAACTCAGCAATAAAAAGGAATGAACTATTCCTACCCACAATATGGATAAAAATCAAAAATATTCTCCTAAGTGAAAGAAACCAGACACAAAAGAGTAAATGTTCTGTGATTTTGTTTATATAAAATTCTAGAACAAGCAAACTAATTTATAGTGACAAAAAGTATAACAATTTTCCGGGGGACCAGGGGTAGGAAAGAGTTGACTTCAGAGAACCATGAGGGGACTTTCGGGGTAATGGAAATGCTCAGTAACTTGAATAAGGTGCTAGGATGGTAAATGTATATGAGTCTATGCATTTTCCAAAACTCAAAGACTTACAATCTATTATAGTTAAATTATAATAAAATAATATTAACTTTTTTAAAAAATGCAGACTCAACTAGAAAATCACCATCATCTTGCTACCTGAATACCTTCCTAACTGCCATTTGTTCTTCCTTCTTCTTCTTTATTTAATTGCGAGCATAATGCCTGGAGGCACAGCAGCCACCTTGTGACTATGAGGTAACAAGCATGAGGACAAAGACTAAACCTTAGGAAAGCAGAGACATAAAGGTATAAAGATCCTGGTCCACGAGGCCATTTTTCAGCTACCATACCATCTCTAGACTGTCAACTTTCATACTGTCTTGTTGCCATTAGAATAGGATTTTGTTATTTCAGTCAAATTAATTTGCACCCAGAATACAAAGTCCTTCCATCCAGGTTATTTCCAGTTCATCTTCGTTTTTTCATCAACTGAGAATACATCCCTCCTCCTCCTCCAGAACTCCAAACTAAGAGTTCAAGCACATCATCTCCAAAGGCGCACTTTGAAAAAGAGGGCTGGACTTGTCTGGTGGTCCAGTGGTTGAGAGTCTGCCTGCCAACACAGGAAACAGGTGTTCAATCCCTGGTCCAGAAAGATTCCACACGCCTTGGGGCAGCTAAGCCCATGTGCCACAACCGCTGACACCCAAGAGCCCAGAGCAATGAGAAGCCCTCGCGTGGCATCTAGACAGTGGAGCCGCGCATCGCAACTGGAGAAAGTCTGTGCACAGCAGCAAAGACAGTGTTGCCAAAAATAAACAAACAAATGAATTTTAAAAGAAAAGAAAACAAGGGCTGTCCAAATGCCAGGGAACAAGTTCTCTGAAGCCCCATCTCTCACTTGACCCGAGATGAGCAAACAGGACGCTCTCCAGAGAAATTCTCCCTCTCTCTCTCTGCAACCTCAAGATACTTTGATAACTTCCAGGTGACATATTAAGCTCTACAGAATGGACTGGACTCTGGAAGACACTCAACACCTGTTGTCAGACTTTAAAGCCTCAGCCAAAATTGGAGTCACCTTTGAGCAACCTGTCATGGATCTCTATGTATTTAGAGTCTTGTAGAATGGGGATGTATGAGATGTATGGAGAAAAACAGTGAAGGATACACCCCAGGGTGCAATCACAGCCTCTCCATTGGGAGTTTACTCTTTGTCTATCTCTTCACTAGAATGAAAACTTCAAGAGGTAAGGAGGGAAAAGGAGAGGTCAAAGGTGAAGTAAGGGAGCCAAAGTATTCAACACTCAGTTGTGTCCAACTCTTTTTGACTCCATGGACTACAGCCCGCCAGGCTCCCCTGTCCCCCAGGATTTCCCAGGCAAGAATACTGGAGTGGGTTGCCTTTTCCTTCTCTAGGGGATCTTCCTGACCCAGGGATCAAACCCAGGTCTCCTTCATTGCAGGCAGATTCTCTACCATCTGAGCCACCAGGGAAGCTCAAGGGAGCCAAATAAAGAAAAA
>SJYF01000598.1:247628-263850 GCA_006410515.1 Procapra przewalskii | reverse complement strand
AATGTATATGTATATATGCTTAGAATGTATACACATATACATTTTCTCCACCGTTCAGGTTTCTCATTTTTAAAAAAAACAAAAACAAACAAAAAAAGGTTTCATGTGGGAAACCTCCCCGAGTCCACAGCTCGGTGCAGCCGCCGCGGCCTCATGTCCGGGGCTTCCCCAGGGAGAACCTAGAGGCGAGCCTGTATGGGAACATGGGTGCAGTACCCACTTCAGCCACAAGAGGGGAGTGCCCACCCACGCACGTCTGCCCGGAAGAGCCTGTGGGACCCTCAGGTCCGCCCTTCACACCCCAAATGTTTCCTCCTTGGGATCAAGGCACCGGCGCTTAGTCCGAGCTTTATGGCTCGCTCTGCTAGCGGCGCCTCTTGGAAAACCTCCTTAGTTAGGAAAAGGACAGAACTCACACACCGACTATATCTGCCTGGCGTGACGAATCCTTGGAGGCCCTCTCCGGGCTTCCAGGGAAGGGATGGACTAAGCCTGCCCAGGGCCTCTCCAAGATGAACATTCTCCGCGGCTTCCTGTTGTTCGCAGGGTCCAGTCTGAGCTCCTAGGAGCCCAGATGACCTGGCCCCTCCTTCCCGCTCTGCTCTGCTCCTCACCCACAGACCTGCCATCCTGGTTCTCTGGAAGGCGCTCGCCAGCACACACCAGGCTGATGCGTGTCTTTCAGCTCTTCCCTGACATGTCTCCCTTTCCCAGAAGTCAGCCTCACTGATGCGAGGCAGGGTCAGGATTCTCCTCCGTGCTCCCCCTTTCAAACCAGGTAGGCTGTTGGATCGCCTGCCTCCTCCTAGAAGTGCTGTGAGGGCAGGAGTGTGTCCATCTTGCTCGCTCGCGTCCCCAGCACCGAAGCACAGCACCTGGCCCGCCATAGGGCTCAGTGAAGATTTTCCTAATGGAGGAAGAGAGGAGTGAGTGAATGAATGTCTCCCCCTGCCCACTAGAGTCTGCAAAAGCCGATCCCCTTCTCCCCTTCCGTCCTCTTTTTTCCGGTTTCACCAGGGGCCTCTCACTCTCCCGGAAGCCTCTGGAAACATTACCCAAGGAACAGCGGTGCTAGAAGACCCTTTCTCTCCCAGTGCTGATGGAAAGACTGGCATCAGGAGCGAGACAGGCCTAGACCGGCTGTGCTGCTTGCTAGCTGCGCACTCATCTTATTTTCTTTACAAAGTTAAGATCATGGGTGCCGCACAGGCAGGGGGCTGAGAAAGCTCATGCTAGCCTGTCGCGTGGGAGGCAGTCATTAGATCAGAGTTCTTCCTCCCTCCATCCCCAGCACTCTCTCCAAAGGCCCGTCTGAAGCCCGGGACACAGACACCCCTGCAGTCTCGAAGGTGCTCCTGTTTTCCTCATTCCCCTCTTTCCCTGGGCAGCCCAAGCCCCTTGTGAGTGACACTTCCTTCTCCCCTCTCCTTGATCCCAGCACAAACAATGTGCCAGCTACAGAGTTGAGGAGATGCTTGAAAGATATTTGTTGGATGGATGGATGAATGGTCCAGTCACAGCAGTATCCCTGGGGCATATTTGTGAGTTGTCAAAGGTAATGGTGGTCACCGGCCTCTGCGTGGGCAGGTGGCCTCCTGTCCCCTGGGCAACACCAGAGTCAGGTGGGCACATGGCAGACACAAGGACAGGACTTGCCTGCCTGCCGGAAGAGGCAGGAGGCGGGACCGTGAAGAAATGTGGATTTGGAGGCCCTGTGGGAAAGTGTACTGCTGAGAGCTCGGGAGCCCCTGTGCTTGTCTCTGCAAGGCCCCGGGTCCCTGAGGGGAAAGTGGATCCCAGGGCGGCAGGTGCGTGACCTTGTCACTGAACCGGACTCCCCCACAGGGTGTTTGTGTTCCTTCCAGCCCAAGCCTGTTGGCATTGCAGGTGCTGAAAGTCCAAGTTCCAAAGAAATCGTTATCTAAATGGGCCCTTTCACCGTGTTTTTCTCTTCCATGTCCATTTTATACGATTTGTGCTCTGAGGTCTTTCTGACTGTCCTCCCAGGGGCCCCGCCTGGCTCCCAGTTTCCCAAGGCCAGAGGACTCCCGAGAGTCCCCCTCATTCATGATGAGCGTCTGCCCTCTCTCCAGCTTGAACCCTCGGGTGATGAACGAGGGCTGATTTCTCCTGAAATGATCATCACCCCCAATTCAGCACCTGTGAAAGACAGCTCCAGAATGGCCCTGCCAAGCTGTGCTTTCTCAAAGCACCACTGCGCTAATGAAGATGCAGATTTTTTGGTGTGTTGGGCTCCAGGCTGAGCTCTTTGTTAACTCTCTTTCTGCGTCCGTGCCCCGGCCCTCCCCCATGAGTTCTCTGATAGCTGCTGCCTCACTCGGAGGATTTTCCTGCCTTGATGCCATTCATGGGGGAATCTCTCTAGTAAGAGTTATGAGATGAATGGAAATTTCCCCGTATTCAGAATGTTCAAAGATTTCCTCTGCCGTATGAATTCTTTGATCTTCTGCCAGAATAGGATGCAAGTGTTTGGCCACGTGCGTTGTGCCAGGCTTAGAGTCTGTGGCGCCCCAGAGTGCTCCCCTCCGTGTAAAGGCTCCAGATCCTGGCCTCTGAGGAGCGGCGGTCCCCCCTCACTGTGCTGCTCTGGCAGAATGGTTGGGCATAGCATGCCCGTGGCCCTGGCCTCGCACTGTGATGCCGCCATCGGAAATAAGAGTATCATAGGCAGCCCTGTTCAGGCAAACCAAGCTCTGAGGCTCTGCGCCTGCACGAACCCTTGAGCCTCTGGCTGTTGGGATTACAGCAGCCAGAAGAGGAAACACTGGTTGGATCCTGGTCCTGGCTCACGAGAAGCTCTGCCAGGAGTGCTTCCCACCTGCCAAACATGGCCCAAAGCCCACCTCTTCCATGAAGGCTTTGTGGGACCCTGCAGGCCTGCAGCTGGGCTCCCAGCCTGCACTCTGCTCACTGGGTCCACTGCCCCTGAGCCCCATCTCGCACCCTGCAACGCCCTGGTCCTTCCTGACCTTCTCATGCATTTTTCTCCTCAGACAGATATAAAGCTCTTTGAGGAAGAACCACCCCAGGTCCCTTGGACTCACAGCACCTCTGAGCACCGAGGGACTCAGGATGACGTGGGGATCGGTGACTGTATACAGCTGTGGACGCAGACAGATGGATTTGTGGCTCAGGGTCATCACGCATGGAGACACGCTTACCCCTGCCTGAAGACATGACCTGCCTTCTTGGGGATGGTTGTCGGCCATTCTCTTCCGGGTCACACAGGAGGAAGGTGATCTCATCTTTATTGCCACCTCTTCCCCAACCCCGACCTGAAAGCCGGATTAGCCCTGATGTCCATAAGGTGGCAGAGGCCCTTGGCTCTGTCTGGGAGGCATTGCTGGCTGTGATGTGTAGCACTAACCTTGGGAGTGGCCTTGAATGGGGAGGCAGGGAACAAGCAAGAAATTAGTATGTTGGAGAGCTGGCCAGTGTCCTGGTTAAGGATGGCTGGCTCAGAGTCCACCCCCAAGATGAACTTGGAGCTCTTTGAGAGCAAGACCTATGTCTGAAGCATCTCTGTATTCATAGTGCCTCGATTAACACCTGGCACGTAGCAGACATTCATCCATCACTGGGCGCTCCTGTAGTTGCCAGCAACCAGAGTTACCAGCAAGGAGGTAACAGAAAAACAGATGTTAACGACTGTACTGGAAGGTCCCACCGGTGCTGGCCGCCACAGATGCATCGTCCTTTGCTATACGGCAGAGTTCTGGGTCCCAAGCACAAATGCAGGAACAGCATTAACTTTTGTTAACTGCAAAATCTCTATCTTCCCCCACAAAAAAAAAAGGGGGGACAGACTCTATGTATATATCCATGGATTTATAGAGCCATGGCGTGCCCTTCTAAATGTCTTTAAAATCTAGTAAGTTAGAAATGTTGGAGGTGGGGATGATAAGAGCTAGTCCCAAGATCTGGCATTGCCCATCAGAACTGCATTTCCTAGAAAGCCAAGGCTGCTTCTGAACAGCTGAACCTTGAACCCAGTAAAGCCTTGAACCAGTGAAAGGATGAGTAGATGGTGGAGCGTTGAGGAGAAGAAGGGAGGGTCCTTGCCAGCCGCCTCTTTGCCTGCTTACCACAGGCTCATGAGCTCACACGGCGGTCTCTGGGCAGGAGGACAGCTGGTCACTGGGTTTCTGTGCTCCTGGAAGTTTAGAGCTGGAACGTCACTTACCGTGGATCTCCAGATTCCCTCTCAGATCACTCCTCGAAGGGCCTATCCCAGGAACAAATCGAGGAGAAAGTGATGGAAACAGGCAGGAGTTTGAAATGGCTCAACCAGGGAAGGCTGTTGGGGGAGAGAGGATTGGAGGGACAGGGACTGTAAGCTCAGCGAGATTAGAGACTCTTTAACTCCTGGGAGGCTGGGTGAAGGCTGTTCCAAAGGCCTCTAGGAAATCGCTCAAGAAACTAGAAGGAAAGCTGTCAAGGGCTTCATGGGGTGCAGAGTCACCCCCAGCCCCACTCACCACCGTGGGGGGCCCCCAGTGGAGCTCCCCATCAGAACCGCCGCGCCACGCCAGCTCTTCCGATGGGCGCCGGCCAGCGGGCTCTCACCTGGGGCTCGGCCCCACTGAGCGTGTGATAGGCTCTGATGACCAGTCACTTACATGCGTTTAGTGCCTCATGCACAGTGTCTCATTTAATCCTCCCAACAACGCTTGAAATGGGGTGTTTCTGTCCTCACCTGGAGAGGTGCGGTAACTTGCCCAAGGTCATGCAACTAAGTAGAGGAGCGAGGCTTAGAATCCAGGTCTTGCACGTTCTCATTTTCGCGCTGTGGGATTTTTCATTCCCTTTGCTGGAATCACCAGTCTGTTTTCTGTCCCTGTTTCGTGGTATCATGTTGAGTTAGTCCCGCTTCTCCAGTCTCTTCTGTGGCCTGCCAAAGCCACAAAATGGTTTCTAAGCTCCAAGTCGAGTGGGTACCCGATGCTGCCAGGCCCTATTAAAACCGTGTTCATGAGAAAGCCCAGCTTCCTACTAGCAGTCCCTGGAATTTCTCCTGTGGGAATTCAGGGGATACTCCGAGTCAGGGCAGACTCAAGAAGCTGATGATGCTGTTTATTCTGTAAGTCAAGTAACAGGCCCTCAGAGTGAGTGACTGAACAGCCGGATCCGGCGGGGCAGCTTCAGCTGCAGTCACAGGTCAAGGGCCTTGGCTCATCTGCCAGCCGGATTCCTCTCTTGTCCCCCTGGCATCCACTGAAACGGGACTGAAGTGTGCCAAATGGCCTTTTCCCTCCTGTGTCCGCCTGGCGTCTCTCTAGTAGACTGGCTTAATTTCCTTCTCTTGTTGACCTCGGCTCCAGGAGCCACCTTCCACTCCCTCTGTCCTGCCCCACCCCCGTACCCCACCTCGTTCAGCCCAGGTGGCTGTGTTGTATCACATGACTCTGCCTCTGTCCTCCTCGCACCACACACACACACACACACACACACACACACACACACACTCACACACACATGCGGGTCAGTGATCCAGGATCTGTGTACACTGGTCAACAACTTTTGAAGTCCCCTGGCACAGGGAATATTTGGAAAGCCAGTCAGGCCAGGCAGATTCCTCTTTTAGGAAATTTGAACCTCCAAATCAGACAGTGGGCAGTGTGTGACAGGAGGTCGTGAGGGCAAGTAGGGCCAGGTGCTGGCCGCAAGTACACTGAGGTGGAAGCTTGGAAATTGAAGAAAGGCAAAACAGTACTTATCGTTGGGGGATTAATGAGCCTCTTTGGGAAGAAGATAAAGGATGTCGAGATTAGAGGCAGAAGTCCAGGAAAGGCAAAGAGAGGAGCCAGCCCTAGAGCCTCCCCAGGGCTCGCCAGGCCTGCCTTGCCCGTGTGTCACTGCGGCAGGCTCCTCACCTCGTCCCTCTACTGTCTGTCGGCTCGGAATTGGGCGTGCGATGGTTCTGCCAGCATAACTTATGGGGAAGTGGCTGGGGGACCTTCTGAGAAGATTTCGCTTTCTGGTTAAAGGAGAATTAAGAGGCCCATCTCTTCCTCCTGCTTTGAACAGGGATGTTTGAGATGTGATACTTGGAGCTGTGGCAGCCATTTTGAGACCAAGTGGTGACAAAACCAAGGGAGAAAGCCAACATACCAAGGTTGGCAGAGTAGACAGACAGACAAAGCCTAGGTCCTCGATGATACCGTTGAGCCACCATACATATCCTGGAACCAGCTACTTCCAGTCTTACTGATCTTTAAATCGAACCGTCTTTATTTTCTAAGCACATTTCTGCTATTTGCAACCTAAGGCATTCTTAGCCAGCCAATACAGCACCAGCATGGTACAGCTCCAAATGGAAAATCAGCCCAGTTAAGACACTGGAAACCTTAATTGTATGGTAGGAAATACAGGTCAAGATTGGTCATAGCCCACACAGGCAAGCAGCTTGAACACTTGGTTCAGACTCCTGGAGCCTACAGGGCACTGATGAGGAAAGAAAGATTCAGGACAGTTCCAGATGCATGAGCCTGAGCTTCTAAATTGGGGCTCCATGAGGAGCTTTAGAACAAATCAGTGTGGAATGGGTGGGGGTTAGGTGTTAGTCTCTGGATGTAGAGCCTGAGCAGGGACCAGAAGGCCATGGCAGAAGGAGAAGCAAGTTGGAGTCGGCAAATGGTGAGTTAGGTTGGATGAATTCTGGAGGAAACCAGTGTCACACAGCAGGGTTTTATGAGCCCCATATGCTAGGTGAAGGAAATGTATGGCAGCTAGAACTTAACTGATGGAAAACTAGGCTTTTTAGTTACTCTCCAGCCAGCCTAAGTGACATTTCATATCCTTTAGGGAACAGAGTGCCCTGACTTGAGGCCACTTCCCGCTTTCTCCATGCTTTGTCCCTTTGCCACCTGGCCCTTCTTTCTTTATCTTTCCTTCCCACTTCTCTAAGCAAAGCCAGGAGCCAGAAATGCACAGGACCTGAATCTCTTCTTCCTCAACTGGGGAATGGATATAGTGGCAAGCAAGGATGTCTCCTAGAAGACTTAGAATCCCAGGCTAGGGATAAGTTCGGTTGGGAGGTGAAAACGCAGTCGGTGGATAGGACTAGATGAAGCTTTCTTCTGGTCCAATTTTCATCACATAATGTGGTTTTTGTTTTGCTTCAACAGAAGAAAATGTGCCCGACCCTTGCTTCATGAAAAGAGGAATTGAACTTAGGAACTCTAGCTCTTCCTCTTTAAACGTCTCATTTTAAATATAAAACAAAGTGAAACTGGTCTCCTTCTCATGTAGCTGTCAGATGCATTCAGAACTGGAGAAAACTGCCCCGCCCCCCGCCCCCGCTTTTCCCAACTCAAAACAGTCTTCAGCAGTAAAGAGACGTGGCCCATAGAAGTTCCACAAGCTAATGGAGGCTGAAGACGAATGTGTTGCAATTAGGGTAGAATTTGCAACCTCCAGATCCTGCTAGTAAGCCTCGCCCCCTCAACACAGTCCTTTCACACCCTCCACAATTTATGGAGTCCTGCGCTTGAAGGTTCAGACTAGGCTGACTCTGTTTGCCTGTTGTATTACTTCATTCATTCATTCAGCAAAATTGGACTGAATACCTACCGGGAATAGAAGTTAAGCTTATAAAAGCAAGTTTGTAAGCTTATCTTCCTAAGTCATTAGAGATAAATATGTATATATATTCTATGAGACAGAGAAAGAAATGGAAATCTTGGTTGCAGTAGAAGCAATAAAGTTTAAGCCCCTACTTAATGCAATTCATGCTTTAATTGACAATAAACCCTGAACCCCCTCCCCTCCTCAAAGTTACCCCATATATCACTAAAGATTCTCTGAAATCCAGTAAGGAAAACAACTGAAGGGTTTTCCTCATTCTCCACAATCAAGGCTTTTCTCCAGAATGAATTAGCCTGATTACTGGCTAAAAGCTCTCCCACAATCTTTCCAATGAGAGTGTTTCTTTCCTGTAAATTCTCCAAAGATGATGCTCCACGTTGGTTCCACTCACAGGCTGCTCTCCAGTGTGAATGAGTTCAGTGTGCCCCACACCTCCCTGGGACGGCCTCCCCCATTCAGCACACACGCCTGCTTCCTGTCCTGGTGAATCAGCCCACATTGTCCCAGGCTAGAACTCTGATTGCAGGTTCTTCCTCATCCCTTCTGCTCCCAGGGCTCTATCCACTCTGAAATCCCAGATGTCTAATTAGCTCTCAGCACCGTCTAAAAGCGCTTTCACAGCTATGACGCGCATGTGGTTTTTCTCCAGTGTGAATTCTCTGACGTTGAATGAGCTTTGCTTTTCCCAAAAGCCCGTACAGTTACGGCATTTGTAGAGTTTCTGCTGCATGCGAATTAGCTGGTATCAGGATGCTGCCGGATGCCTCCTGCAAATGGATTCTCTCCAAGATGAACGTTAGGGAGGCGGGGTGCCTGGAGAAAAGTGGCCTCTGTTTCATAACAAAGATGTTTTCTCCAAGATGTGTACTGTAATAAGGAATAAATTCTGAATTCTGTTCTAAGATTTGGCCACACCTATCTTACTTGTGGGTTTTCTCACCTCTTAAAAAATGTGTATGAATTGCGAATGTTCTCATGTTCATCCCATTCACGGGAGGGGTTCTCCAGGATATCTCTGTATTCACGGATACCTCAAAACTCAGATCTGGTCAGTGTCCCCCAGGGACCATCTCAGTGCAGCTGCCTATGAATCTATTACTGCAGAAAGTTCCCATTCAGGCCAGGTGTTCCTGGTCCCAGGCTCACATTATGAAATTACATGAAATGTAAATTTCAGCCATTGTCTCTTAAAATATAAAATTTCTCGGACTGAGAATGAAAGATTTGAGCAAATCGATAAGAGTGCCTTTGGGGTGAATATATAAAGTGAAGGGTGTAACAGACTGCTGGTCTCTGATATTCTCTTGTTCTTTCTTAACCCAGTTTTGGCCACAGTGAGAAGGTGGGCACCTTCTCTAGTGACTGGGAAAGAGCATGTGGGCAGTTGCAAGGAGCCACTGTTTCTTGATCTGGATGCTGGTCAGACAGGCGTGTTCACCTAGTGAAAATCCTTAAGTGGTATACTTTTTAGTATAAAATTTTTTAAAAAAATCCCTTTCCCATCCTTCCAGGCAGCCCCAGGACAGTTCTAGCAAAGGAGATGGGATCAGAATTGGGCTTCCAAGAAAAAAAAATTGACAGGGAGCAGACTCTGAAGCAAGAACCTTTGGCCTTTTCCCTACCTGCCCCCTTGTTTCTGCTGGATCCTGGTCGTGATGCCTGGAGGCACAGCAGCCATTCTGTAAGCATGTGGAGGATTGTCACATGCAAAAGAGGGCACAGGGAACCTAAAGAAGCTGCCTAATCCTGGTGGCCTTGAACTTCTCACCTCCAGAATTTTCATTGTTTTTAGCCTAGGGGGACAGAAATGATTTACATTTGATTGTGAGTAAGGTTAGGCATCTTTTCCTATGCTTTTTGCCTTTTATTTTCCCCACTCGAAGAACATCTGTACTCTGAAAATGTTAGTCCTTCGTGTATGAAATGGTTGCAGATAGTCTTTCAGATTTGGCATTTGTCTTTTGAGTTGGTGTGTGTGCGTGCATGTGTGTGTCTTTAAATCAAACAGAGGGTACTGCATTTTTGGTTTTTAGCTTCTAAATTTTGCATAATTTATACTTTTTCCATTCTGGAACTGTTAAAATGCTAACTCTTTATAATAGTATCTTATGGTTTAATTTTATTAAGTTGAAATTTTGGATCCAAGTGGAATTCAATACAATGTAAGGAATTAGGTCAAGATCCAGGTTTCTCCCTCCCACCACCTCTTAACACTGTCTAGTGAATAACTATCTTTCCCCAGCTACTCTGAAATGCTGCCTTTACCATGTGTCAAATTCCATTTGAATTGGAGTTCTTTCTTGAATCTCTATTTATCGGTCTGTATCTCCACCAAGACATCATTATCTTAATTATTTTGCTTTATAAGTTGTTTCAATATCTGATAAGGTTACTTCCCTCATTACTCTTCTTCTTCAAAATGCTTATGGGTAAAATAAGCTGGGTAAGTTGGAGCTGGTGAGTCACTCAGAGATGGAATATTGTCCTCAAGAGATGTTGGACTCAATGTGGCCAGTCCTGTATATGACTGTGGCATTCAATCAAAGGGAAAAGGGCAAAAGGAGAATAATGGAACTTCCTCACAAACTGTCCTATTTATTATGAAGTCAGAGATTGCACAAAGGTTTCTCAACACAGGGAGCATTTTAACAATATATTTTAAACACTTATCCTTTTCCCCTACAATGTATTCCTGGAACCATTTTGTTAAAAAAAGGAAGTCATATTTTCTCTTAATAACTACTCATATCCAGAAACTCAGCATCAAACAAGTCATGGTTCCAGTAAGTAGGTCATAAGAACAAAAATAGAAAACTTCAGATGGTCTTCAGTACTACACAAGGGTAACATCATGTTTCAAGTCCTATTACATGGCCACGTGTGCACTCAGGGTGATTCTTCCACAGCCCTCAATGTACTGTGAAGTCTGCACAAAGCACAGATCATTCTATCTAGGCTGAAAATAGCCCTGTCTATGACAAAGGGACAGATATAACATTGACAATCATGCTTCCCTTTTTGGAACTTCAGAGAGTCATGAGGAAATTATATTTAAGATCCAAGACTCTTCTTAAAATAAGCTTTCTAAAGAGAACTGAAATGATCCTATTTCTTCTAATAACTTCCCTTGAGAAAAAGGGAAGCATTCAGAATAATTCTGTTGGTCTTACAGCTGCATATGGTTTTAAGTTTTTCCTAAAAATGGCTATTATGGCATTTAAAGGCCTTCTTAGGACTGAGTTCTCGAAAGTATTAAGAGAACTAGTCTCTCAAATCATGCCTTTTTAAATTCATCTTTGCTATATAAATGCTTGGTATTGGTGTAAAGAACATTAAAATTAACTGTTTGGAAAACCATGGACTCAGTAGAAATTAATGCCTCTACTAATTGAGAATTTATAAGAGGAAAAGCAAGATCTGATGTGTGTTAAAAAGGATACTATGTTGGCTGCACATCATGACTTCCTTCCCAAAAGCACAGTATGGAAATGGGACGGGTTGGGGAGCTTCATAGTGGAGAAGCTGGACATATATTACCTCAGCCAGGTGACGGCCAACGTCACCAATGATTCAACACGTTGAGAGTAGATAAGCCCTTGATATGATGTGATGGCAGCGGTACTTTGCCTCTGTCTGTGGCCTTTATCCCCCAAGGCCATAGCCCCAGTCTTATCATGAGAAAACTTTCAGACAGACCCCAGGTGAGGACATTCTACAAAGTGTCTTGAGTCCTCAGCTGTCAAGGTCATCAAAAACAAGAAAAGTCTGAGAAACTGTCATATCTAAGAAGAGCCTGAGAAACATGAAGAAAGGTAATTACTCTGGATGGCATCTTAGAACATAGGGCAAAAACTAAGGAAATCTGGGTGAAGTATGAGCTTTATTTAATCATTATTGTTAGTACTGGTTCACTGGAGTTTGCCAGCTGGCGCTAGTGGTAAAGAGCCTGCCTGCCGATACAGAAGACATAAGAGACGTGGGTTTGATCCCTGGGTTGGGAAGATCCCCTGGAGAAGATCCCCTGCATGGCAACCCACTCCAGGAGTCTTGTTGGAGAATCCCATGGACAGAGGAGCCTCGAGGGCTATAGTCCACAAGTCACAAAGAGTCGGACATGACTGAAGTGACTTAGCGCACAGCACAGCACATTGTTTCATTAATATGACAAGTGTGCCATAAAATGTTAATAATAGGGGAAACTACGTGTGGGCTTATGGGAATTCTCTTTGCAACTTTTCTATAAACCTACAACTATTATTTTTAAAATTTATTTAAAAATAAGCTAGGGAGGGACTTCCTTGGTGGTCCAGTGGTTAAGCATTCACCTTGCAGTATAGGGGACATGGGTTCCATCCTCGGTCAGGAAATTGGTCCCACATGCCGCAACAAGAGTTTGCATGCCACAGCTAAAAGAAAGATCCCACATGCCCCAGCTAAGACCTGGCACAGTCAAATAAATAGATAGACATAAATAGTTTTAAAAATAAAGAATAAAACACTGGGGACTTCCTTGACAATCCAGGGGTTAAGACTCCACTCTTGTGCTGTAGGGGCATGGGTTCAATCCCATATGCCACGCAGCATGGCCAAAAACTTTTTTTTTTTTTAATAAAAGAACAAGATATTGGATGGATGGTGGATCCTGGACAAGCCAGCAGGCATGTGAGGGTCCAGGCAGGAAGACTCACACTGACTCTCTTCCAGGTTCTATGACGTTTCTAAGTTCCTATGTCAAGGCCTACCCACCAGGGAACCAGAAAACCTCATCAGAGAAGAGACTGGTGAATGGAGAGATTGATGAACCACATCCAACGCTGGCCTACCAACTGCCAAAAGAGATGGCTGAATGTGTAGCCAGAGAAGCAGCAGCCTGGGACCTACAACTAGATGGTGTCAAGCTAATGGCCCCCTGACGACACATACAGCAAGCGGCACAGCAAGCACCCTGGTAAGAATGCCGACAGGGTAGTAGTGGAAAGTTTGTTAGGTCACATGCCCCGCTTCTTTCAGAAGAATTAGCCCACTTCTCCCAGAGCCAGGATTCCAGCAAAGTGGTCTCACTCAGTTCTTTGGTACAGAAAACCAAAAATAAAATTAACACTTGTCACCGCTGGAGTGATGGTCTTAGGGCTGCCCTTCACCTGTGTGGAAAAGAAGATCCACTAATCTTTTCTGAACAACCTACCTACTTACTCCTACCCCTTGAGAGAAATTCCTGATTAATTCTCATCACCGGTTCACCCTGGTGATCCAGTGGTTAACAATCTGCCTGCCAGAGTAAATAAATAAGATAACAACAGCAACAAAGAATCTGCCTGCCAATGCAGGGGACACAGGCTTGATCTGTGGTCCAGGAAGATTCCACGTGTTGAGGGGCAGTTAATCTTATGTACCACAACTACTGAAGCCCAGACACCCTAGAATCCGTGTTCTGAAAGCGAAGCCACGGCAATGAGAAGCCCAGCACACAGCCATTAGAGAGTGGCCCTCGCTCACTGCAACTATAGAAAGCCTGCACAAAGCAATGAAGACCCAGTAGAGCCAAAAATTTTAATTAAAAAATTCTTATCATTTCACCAGTGCCAAGATCGGGAAGTCAATGCCCCACACTTCTGGGCACCCATGCCAAACTCAGCACAGAGCCGACCACAGTGTGGAGGAAAGCGGAAGATATCTGTATAGATAGTTCTCCAGCCATTGTCACCCTGGTCAGTCATCACCTCATCCAAGTTGTACCAAACCAGGTCATTTGCAAAGCACACACACGAGAATCACAGCCACAAAACCCAGCAGTAAAAATATAAGCACCAGGGAGCCGACGCTGGACAAGCAGTAGACTGCCAGCATTCGGGGAAAGAAACCATCCCCACCATCATCATGACGCCTGTCACTCCAGCACGCCACTGAAGCCTGAGCCCAGCATGTGGCTGAGGCTGTGACCCATCCAGGCTGTTGGGTTTGATGTCCCACACGGAGATCCTTGCAACTATAATTCAGTCTCCGTGGAATTCTAAAGAGGTTCAAAGCCCTATCCTTTGGCTGTGTGGCAGGAAGCCACTCCCCTCCGTGTAGCCCACAAAGCCATGGATTGTCAAGTCATTCACCACAAATTCAAAGCAATACAGCCTTGGCACAACTGCTCTAACTACAAAGAGCTGGTCAGGAGCCAGAAGCGGCCTCCCCAGGCCTAGGCCTAAGGTAGGGCTGCTTCACTTTGGCACTGCTGACAATGTGGCTGGATAATTCCCTCTCATGGAGGGCTGACTTGTGCGTGGTAGGATATTTAACAGCACCTCTGGCCTCTTCCCATTAAATGCCAATAGTAACTCACAGTTATGACAGTCAAAAATGCCAGGGACTTCTCTGCTGGTCCAGCAGTTAAGACTCTGAGCTTTCAATGTGGGGGGCATGGGTTTGATTCCTGGTCGGGGAACTAGGATCCCACATGCCATCAAGTAGCCAAAAATATATTTTTTGAAATGTCTCCAAGCACTGTCCAGTACCCTTGAGGGGGACAAATCTCCCCCTGTTGAGAACGCTGGGTTAGACATTAGTACGCTGGGGTCTCCAAAAAGAGCAAGTTCTGATTTGACCTAGAGAGAGGAGAGGGCCAGGAGTAAGAAGGTCTGGAAAAGAATAAGGAAAAGATCTCTAAGATAGGATTTGGTTTAAAAAAAAAGAAGAAGAAGAAAAGCATGACATGGCAAGTTAGGTGGAGAATAAAAGAGCCAGTTAAGCAAGAGCTGAGAGGTCAGTATGGAAGGAAACAGAACTCCTTGGGAGTGATATCTGGACCTTATTATCAACAGAGAAAGCCGGAGACAGGAACCCTGGGCTCTAACATTAACTCTGCAATTCCCTAACCACATAGGCTTTCTGCAGGAACAGACCATAGATACAGAGAACAAACTGGTGGTTGTCCACAGGGAGGGGGTGGGAGGTTGGGCAAAACAGGCGAAGGGGATTAAGAGATACCAACTTCCGGTTTTAAAATAGTCACAGGGAGGGAACGTATAACATAAGGAATGTAATCAGTAATACTACAATAACTGTATAGTGACAAATGTTCCTAGGCTTATTGTGGTCATCACTTTTTATTATATTTAAATGTTGAATCATTATGTTTTACACCTAAAACTAACATAATATTGTATGTCAACTATATTTCAGTTTTGCTTTTTATTTTTTTAAGTGGAAGAAAATTCAGTCTTATTTATTGCGGAAACCAAACCACTAGGAAAATATATCACAGTCTTGAAACAGCAAACAGACAATATTGTCATTTCAAGTAGTAAGCTGGTAAAAAGACAAGGTCCCTATCAAAATGACAAGGGGCCAGAACTGGGGCAAGAACAATGCATGTAGCAAAGGCCCTGGCAAAAGTATTTGGTAATGGAGGGCAGTCCCTTCATCGCCCTGAAGGAGCCACAGTTCATCCCTGAGTCGCTTACTTTTCCTCCCTTGATTTTTTTTGTTGCCAGGGGATTGTCTCAACAAAGCTCTGTTATTTCAGGGGGCAAAGTAAGCAACACTGGGTTTAGGCTTTCTTTCTGTTTCATGAGAAACAGATTTTTCCAAAGCCCGTCCTTCACAACCCTCTTAATTAGGTAGCTAATAGTTCCTCTTTCACTGCTCATTCCTGAATATGAGCATATTCTACTGTCAAAACCCCATTTCCCTTCAAGGCTGAGTGTCACTGTAAGATTGTCTGCTGACCCTGCTGCAGGCGGCCTCAGGGCCCACCATGGCTGCCAGTGAGAGGGAGAGCACTTGCTTCCCTTACCAGTGTGAGATCGCTTCTTACAATTTTGGAGGGTCTCCCGGCTGAATGATGTAATGTGTGAGAATTTTAAGAAACACACATCCACATCTTGATGGTCAGAAAGGAGTACCTGCAGGGACCCTTTCAAAGTTTTTATCCAAACTGCCTCTCCCAACTTTACATCTTAACGTCATGCCCTTGTCTATAAAGAAAAACAAGCAAAACAAAACCCCGGAAGCCGCCTGCCCCTTTCTACATTGGTGACTGCATGGATTTTATTAGTTTGTGGAAAATGTTGTACTGATCCTTCTGGTAAACAGCAGGTGGACACCAAATAGAAACACCTCCTTTCATACTCCACTAGACCATAAGCTGGTTACGTGAACCTGCCAGCCTCTTGGTATCTGTGCAGTAAGAGGATCTGGTACCTTGGAGGGCCCTGGTTTGGTACAAGGGAGACTCCCTATTGGCAGGAGAAGTACTTGCCATATGAAATTCAGGCTCACAACAAACCTCCTGTGCTATCTGTGACCCAAATTCTAGCACTGTTTTTTTTTTTTTCCATTTCCATTTCACTTTCTAGGATTGAAACACAAAGGAACCAGCGTCCAGAGGAAAGAAACACAGGCCTTAGACTTGCTGCCATTCTTAATTTCCTCATTCATCAACTCTTCTTAAAAGACCCAAATCCCCACTCCTCTTTTTAAACTGATTCCTGCCCTCAGCCCTGATGGCGATTAGCAGACAGCTTCCCAATGGAAGAGAGGGACTCCTTCATCTTCCGGGTCATGGTTGGGATGAGGTTCATGTGGTCATCCACACACTTGGTCACGCAGGTCTCCAGCTGCCGCT
>SJYF01000598.1:225042-247605 GCA_006410515.1 Procapra przewalskii | reverse complement strand
GAAGCTCCTTACTCCCTGCATCTATCGAATCTTTGGCCTTGTCATTGCAATACATAGTGCACCGGGCCAGGCGGTCCTGGAACTTCTCTAACTCGCTGGTCACCAGGGCCTGGGCTTGAGCCAGAGGTGCGTGGCAGCCCTCAATGCACTGGTGCACTTGCTGCATGGACGCCTGGCTTTCCTCACAACAGGCGGCGCTGCACCGGAACATAAGGCCCTGCATCTTTCGGATAGTCTCCCTCTCCAGACTCTTCACCATGGAGTCCACCGCCTCCTGCACCCGGAGCTGCTGCAGCTCCCCCATGGCTACCCGCGCGGTTCCCGGCTGCGCCGGTGCCCACATGGCCAGTCGCGCACCCAGTTTTGCTTTTTTAAAGTATATTTCTTGGACTTCCCTGGTGGCTCAGTGAAGAATCTGTCTGCCAATGCAGGGGACATGGGTTCAATCCCTGGTTCAGGAAGATTCCACATGCCTCAGAGCAACTAAGCCTGGGCACCACAACTGCTGAGCTCACACTCTGAAGCCCGCATGAGACAACTACCAAAGCCCACAAGCCCATGCTCCGCACCAAGAGAAGCCGCCGCGGTGAGGAGTCTGCGCAGCGCAGCTAGAGAGTAGCCCCTGGGCACCAAACCAGAGGAAGCCTGTGTGCAGCAGCGAAGACCCAGTGCAGCCATAAATAAATGATTTTTTAAAAATCTTGTTAACAATTTAAAAATTGAATTTGTAGTTTAAAAAAAAAGCAGCTTCCTGTCTCAGTGCCCCCACAACTAGTTTGGTTACTCATTGAACAGATTCCCAGGATGCCATATAAAGTTATAGTCAAGGTTAAGATTTATTATAGCAAAGGATACAATGCAGGAACAGTAGGAAAATGATGTTCAGAGGCAAAAACTGGGGGCTATAGTCAATGGGGTTGCAAAGAGTTGGACACGACTGAGCAACTAACACTTTCACTTTCATATATATACATATAGCAGAAATTAACACAGCATTGAAATCAACTAACTATACTTCAATTTTAAAAATTTAATCTACCACATTAGCAGGCTAAAGAAGAGAAGCCATATGATCATATCAACCAATGTAGAAAAGTGTTTGACAAAATTCAACACCTATTCATGATTTAAAAAAGTAACCTCTCTACAAACTAGGAATAGAAGTGAACTTCTTCAACCCGAAAAGTAGCATCTACTAAAGACCAGCAGTTAACATTATACTAAGTAGTGAAATGTTGAAAGCTTTCCTCCTACTGGGAACAAAGCAAAGATTTCTGCTTTCACCACTCTCATTCAATATACTATAAGCCACAACCAATGCAATAAGGCAAGAAAAGGAAATTAAAAACATACAGATTGGAAAAGAAGAAATTAAATTATACCATTTTTCAGATGACATGACTGTCTACCAAAACAAACAAAAAAATCAACAATTTAAAAAAATTTTCTAGAATAGTGACTTCAACAAGATCTCAGGATAGAAGATCAACATACAAAATTACAATACATGTATATAATGATATCAAATAATATCTATTAGAATGACTAAAATGAAAAGTACTGATATAGCAAATACTGGCAAGAATGCAAAGAAACTAGATTTCTCCTACTTTTCCAATAGTACATTCCCTTTTGCCAGATATCTGGGGCACTATCAAAACGAGAACCACTTTCAGCTAAATTTCCTGCTTGAGGTTTCTCGTACCATCTCTGAAATGCAAATTTAGTCTACTATTTCTCAGAGAGGCTAGGTTTGGTTTATCATCTCACAAGAATCTTACCCCTGTGTTGAAAGAACATGGGTTTACATCTCCTCTGGCTAACCTGACCTTGAGTACATGAGTTGGATTAGGGAGAGTTGGCTTTTTCTTATCTCTCACCTTAGATGTCCCTTGGACTTTCACTTCTGTTCCTCTCAAGCCATGAGGTAATCGAAACTGTAATCAGCTTCATAACAATTCCCTGCTGAGTTGGTAAATGCCTTCAGGGCAAGAGCAGTTTTAAGAGCTCATTCACACACTAAAGCAAAGGCAGTGAAAGCAAAAATAAACAAGACTACATCAAAGTAAAAAGTTGCTTCACAACAAAGGAAATCATTAGCAAAATGAAAAGGCAACCTACTGAATGGAAGAAAATATTTGCAAATCATATATCTTTTAAGGGGTTAATGCCCAAAATATATAAATTACTTATACAACTCAATTGCAAAAAAGCAAACAATCTGATCTAAAAATGGGCAAAGGACCTGATCAGACATTTTCCCAAACAAGAGAACAATGGCCAACAGGTACATGAAAAACCTCTCAATATTACTAATCATCAAGAAAATGCAAATCAAAACTACAATGAGATATTATCTGACACCTGTCAGAATAGTTATGATTAAAAAGATGAGAGACAACAAGTGCTGGCAAGGGTGTGGAGAAAAGTGAACAGTCATGCACTATTATGGAGAATGTAAATGGTGCAACCACTACGGAAAACAGTACGGTGGTTCCTCAAAAAATTAGAAAGAAAGCTGCCATATTATCCAGCAATTCCACTTCTGGGTCTTTATCTGGAAAAAAAAAAAACCCACTAACCTGAAAATATGTCTATACCCCCATGTTCATTGCAGCATTATTTACAACAGCCAAGACCTGGAAACAACCAAAGCATCTCTTGATGGATGAATGGATAAAGAAGCTGTGATATGTGTGTGCATGTGTGCGCTTAGTCACTCAGTTGTATCCAACTCTGAAACCCCATGGACAATAACCTGCCAGGCTCCTCTTTCCATAGGATTCTCCCAGCAAGAATACTGGCGTGGGTTGCCATTCCGTCTCCAAGGGATCCTCCCGACTCAAGGATCAAACCCATGTCTTCTAAGAAGAGTTCCCAAAGCACTGCACACACTGCACCGTTAGAGGCTTTGTCTTTATTGTCTTTATTTGTCTTTATTGAGTCTCAAGAAGTGCAGTCTGTGTCTTCATTCATAAAATATTTCTTGTGCGCCGGCATACATCAGGCACTGGGTTTCATCAAGGGCATATAAACCGGAGCTTTAGTCCCCAACCTCAAAGAAGTCACAACTTTTAAGGGAGAAATAGGTTTATAATTATACACAATAAGAGCCAGGAGGGTTGAGAGCAGAAGAGGCTGCCAAAATCCACAGGAGGGACACTTCACTGAAACCAAAAGGGTCTAGGAGAAGGTGCTTGAGCTGAATCTAGGGAGACGTCTATGAGTTAACAGGCTAAAGAGGGAATCGAGCATTTTCAGCAATGGGAGCCATCCATGCAAAGGTCCAGAAGTGTGAGAGATCTTGGTGTAAGAAGCATAGCCGTGAGAGGGGAGACAGGACCCAGAAAATCTTAGCCTGCTTTGTGTCAGGAACTGGTCTGCAGACAGCCCAAGGTACGGCGGGAAGGGATCCAAGACAAAGACCAAGTCGATAGCAGGAGTGCCGTGGGAGTTATTAATCATTTCTGTCCCGTAGGCCACTCTCACCTCTGCTGCCACCTTCCCAGCTGGGACTTGACTGTGTGCAGGTCTTCCCAATTACTTATTAATGATATTAATCAACTAACTATAATAAATACGTACACAAACCTACAACCACGTGTCCTCCTACCTATCTCATTTCCCCTGTCTCGTTTCTCACCTATCTCATTTCTCCACAGTGTGTGATAATATAGACCCTTCTCTTCTTTTTACTTGTTTATTTATTTGGCTGAGCCAGGTCTTAGTTACAGTACGTGGGATCTAGTTCCCCGACCAGGGATCAAAACAGGGCTCCCTGAACTGGGAGTACAGAGTAGCCATTGGACCACCAGGGAAGTCCTCTGCCCTTCTTAAAACTCTCTTTCCTTGGCATAGGCATACATCTTCCTTGTTCTCCCCCCACTTCTTGGGCTATTCTTCAACCTTCCCTTAAATGGGTATTTAAGGGAAGGGTATTTAATATTTAAATATTTACCCATATTAAATGGGTATTTAATATTTCTGAGTATTTCCCTAAGCTCACCTTTTCCTCACTCTCCAGTCCAAGGGAGCAACTGCTTTCTCAGCCATCCTGATGCTGATGCCCCTCAGATCCCCACACCCTGCACAGCACATCCTCCTGACCTTGAAGCCTATCATCCCCAGCAGGTGGGCCTCTTGCTCTTCTTCCTCTGTACCTTCTCGTCCCTAGCTCTCTGCACCCATTCTATTTAGCAGGCCTGGTGATCCTATCATCAAATATCCCTGGCATCCATTCTTCATCCCCTGCTTAATCCAGACCCTCCCTAAAGCATGCCTCACTAGAATCAAAGCATCTCCTGGTCTCTCCCTCAAAATCATTCTCCCTTGTGCTGCCAGAGTGAGACTGTTAAGACATATATCTGATCATGCTATTCTCTTGCTTAAAACTTTCAACAGCTCTGCATGGGATGAAGGCCCAGCTCCTTTAACTTAGCACACAGGCCCTGAATTCTCTGGACCTTGCTGCTTTTTAGCCTCATCCCTCACCCCCTGCCATACCCCTAGAACAGTCCTTTATGGAAACCCTTTACGATTTATTGAGCACCTATTTTTTTTCTCGGGCTTTCTTGATGGCTCAGATGATAAAGAATCTCCCTGCAATGTGGGAGACCCGGGTTCAATCCCTGGGTTGGAAGATCCCCTGGAGAAGGGAATAGCAATCCACTCCAGTATTCTTGCCTGGAGAATTCCATGGATAGAGAAACCTGGCAGGCTATAGTCTATGGGATCGCAAAGAGTGGGACACAACTGAGCAACTAACACATTCACTTTATTTTTTTTTAGGCAGAACTCATTATTTCATTTGATCTTCAGAGCAACAGTATCAACTGATTATTATTATATTTTCATCTTAAATATGATTTTAAAAGAGGCAGAGATGTTGAGAAACTTGATCAAGGTCTTTCAACTATTAGGTACTGGACCTGCATTCAAGTAGGGGCAGGACTCCAAAGACATATTCTTAGCTTTTGCCCTAAACTCTGCTTCATCCTTTTCTCTGCCTGGCCAGCTACTCCTCAGCTTTCAAAACTCAGTTCTGCCATCACTTCTTCAAAACTTGTCTTTAACTTTGCAGTCTTGCCTTCAAGATTCCTCCCATCTGTGCTCTCATTTGTCAGCATAATTGAATGAGAATACCCTGCCCGTCATATCGCAATGATTTCTTTCCCATTTTCCCTCATAAATCAATGACTTTCCCATGAGAAGGGTCTGGATTTTTCTTTATTTTTGTAGTTCTCCCACCTGACATTGTACAAGGCATGTGGTGGGTCCTGACTCTGCTACTTGCTAGCTTGTGGAGACCTAGCAGAGTTATTCTCTCTGTGCCTTAGTGTTCTCATCTGAGTTTGTGTCCTCATCTGGAAAATGGGTATAATAACAGCCACCATGGAGAGTTGCTGGAAGGATACAGGGAGAATTTATCTCTAGGCTGGCACACAGTACGTGCTCAGCACATGGTGCCTGTTATTAGACTGTAATAGTTGACAGAGGTTGATCTCTCTACCCCGCCCTTAGGGCTAAACATTTTTATTAGCATTTCATCTGAATCAACGGGGACCTGGCTCGTGCCCCACCAGCCCTGTGAGGCTGCAGGCTGTGTGGTCAGAAGAAAGACCCCTCCCTACACCCAGAGCCCCCTGGAGGGCTGGAAGGGCCAGTTGAGGGGGAGTAGGATGACCCAGGTCTGGTCAGAGCAGGGGAGGAAAGTGTGTTGGGGCTCACAGGTCCCCAAGTCTAGTCCCAAAGACCTTTATCTCAGTGCCTTTTGGAGTTAAGCTCCAGTATCTGAAAAACTGGGCTTTCCCAGTGGGTCAGTTGTGAAGGCAATGGCACCCCGCTCCAGTACTCTTGCCTGGAAAATCCTATGGACGCAGGAGCCTGGAAGGCTGCAGTCCATGGGGTCTTTGAGTCGGACACAACTGAGCAACTTCACTTTTCACTTTCATGCATTGGAAAAGGAAATGGCAACCCACTCCAGTGTTCTTGCCTGGAGAATCCCAGGGATGGGGGAGCCTTTTGGGCTGCCGTCTATGGGATTGCACAGAGTCGGACATGACTGAGGTGACTTAGCAGCAGCAGTGGTGAAGAATCCACCTGCCAATGCAGGAGACACAGATTCAATCCCTGGGTCAAGAAGATCCCCTGGAGAAGGAAATGGTAACCCACTCCAGTATTCTTGCCTGGGAATTTCCATGGACAGAGAAGCCTGGTGGGCTACCATCCATGGGATTCCAAAGAGTCAGACACGACTTAGTGTCTGAACAACAATATCTGGAAAACTCTTTCTGCATTCCAGACTCAGAGCAAATGGCAGAAGCAGTCAGAGAGGCCAGGAAGGCATAAGGCTTGCCTGGGAGTCTGATCCAGAAAGTTCTGGAACAGAACCCAAGGGAGAATTGCACTGTGCATTTACCAAGACTTTGTAAAGAATATTTCTGTAGGATTGGAAAAAAGAAATGAGTTTTCTCATGCAAAATGACTTTTGCATGTTGTATTATTTGTCTAGGGCTGCCCTAAAAAGCATCACAAACTAGGGGAGCGCAATGAGGTGGGAGGAGGGGGGAGCCTTAAACAACAATAGTTCATTCTCTCCTAGTTCTAGAGGCTGGAAGTCCAAGATCAAGGGCTCACAGGTGTCTGAGGCTTCTCGTCTTGAATCGTTGGGGGGTGTCCTCTCCCTGTGTTCTCACACGACCTTCCCCCTGTGTGTCTGTGTCCTAACTTCCTTGTCTTCTGAGGACACCAGTCATACTGGCTAATGTCCTCATTTTAAATTAATTACCTTTTTAAAGATCTTGTCTCCATCTATTCTTTGAGCCTGGAGGTTAGGCTTTCAACACATGAATTTGGGGGCTCACCCTTCAGTCCATAAAGCTCGGGCAATTCAACACTGAACAAAAAACACCTTCCAAGCACACACAGATTTATCTAAACTTCCAGTTTCTTTGGGCTCTTCCACTGCTTTCATCTGGTCTCAGCCATTAGGTCAGTAAAAGTCTTAATGTTTTAAAAAATACCTTAACAATTTTCACATTTAGGAAGGTTTGGTGTCTTAGCTGGCTCTCAGATGTACACAGCTTGATATGATCTCATTTTTTTCAGAGGAAGCAGCCTCTGTTCAGCTCTTAGTCACAGCTGACCTTCTGCAACATCCCTTCTAGCATCTGAACACTTCCAAGTGATGGGAGGGGATGTTTTTGAGACCGGAACACTTTGAGTAATCTAGCTCACGCAGACATTCTTCTTCATGAATGATCGAGCTACCTAACTTTCTACCAGAAACTGATGATTGTGCATCAGAATTACTTTTTTAGAAAAGCTGATCTACCACATATCAAAAGAGATAGTAGTGCATAGAAAAACTGCTGTGGATCAAGAACCGGAAGACGGAGGAACTGAGAAGACGGAGGAACTTCATTTCTTTAATCCTGTTTCTTCACTTAAAAAGTGTGAGTGGCTAAAGTAAAGGTCTTCAGTCCTTTCTAAAGGTTTGATGTAAAACAAATATACAGCTTTCATCACACTGACATCCTCCTAATTCACCCTAAAAATACAGATTAAATTCTGACCTTCAGCAGAGTTACCCAGCTACTGATCATCTCAAATATTCCCGCCCNNNNCCTGCCTTTTTTTTTTTTTTTTTTTGGCTGTGTGGGGTCTTTGTTGTGGCGTGCAGGCTTCTTTAGTTGCAGTACATGGGCTCAGTTACCTGGGGACACGTAGGATCTTAGTTCCCCGACTAAGAATCGAACCAGCATTGCCTGCATTGGAAGGTGGATCCCCAACCACTGGACCACAAGGGAAGTCCATCAAATATCCCTGAGCAATGCAGAGATGTAGCCCACGAGAGGAACCAGGTTTATAGAGCACATCCATGACTCTGCTGCAGCAATCCACAGCTGGTAGCCACAATTCAATCAGAAAGCCTTGCCATCTTAACCAAAATAGATTCTGCTGAGTTGGCCCTTATGCTCCCTCCATGTCTTACGGGGCCTGGTCCCCATGTCTTGCTTTCCTATATTTATTATTTTTAGGATCCGATGAAAACTATGAACCCAGTCTCCTCCCCCAACCATATATACATGTGTGTGTACACATTTTTTTATCTGCATACAATTTTGTGGAGTTTAGGAACTCTTTCAAGCCCAAGTGTAGATACCGTCACCTACCTCCAGCATCAAGGATGCTGGATGTCTGCTGGACTATTAGGGAGCAAAGAGGATGTTATATTCAGTGACCAACTTCATTCTAAGAAAAACAGAGCTCACTTCAAAACGGAGAATAACAAATTATTTTAACTATTACAAGTACGGCTACTTCTTAGTCAAGCAATTTACGAAATTTAAAAAAATATTTTGGTTTTTAAACTATTGTACTTGAGCTTTCTTTATTTTTTGGCTGCACAGCTTACAAGACATTAGTTCCCAACCAGGGACCAAAGCCAGGTTACAGGGAAAGTGCCAAATCCTAACCACTGAACTGCCAGGGAAGTACCCCTCCTCCATAAATTTTAGTATGCTATATTTCTGTTTTCATTTGTCTCTAGGTATGTCTTGATATCTCCTTTGACTTCTTTGATGACACTGGTTGACCAATAGTATGTTGCTTAATTCCCACGTTTTTGTGATTTTCCCATATTTTTCTTGTGATTAATTTCTAGTTTCATAGGGAATGATGCTACTTTGCTTCCCTCACTAACATTAACAAAACGGAATTTACATGCACATAATGGCTAAATTAAGAGTTGTGTTCATTAGAGCAATATCTTCACTAGAACAGAAACTCAAAAGGCCTCCCTTCTACAAGGCAGAATCCTTACCAACAAAAACCACATTTTTGTAATTCTCTAGCATGACAGTCTTGGAGAAGGCAATGGTACCCCACTCCAGTACTCTTGCCTGGAAAATCCCATGGACAGAGGAACCTGGTAGGCTGTAGTCCATGGGGTCGCTGCATGACTGAGCGACTTCACTTTCACTTTTCACTTTCATGCCTTGGAGAAGGAAATGGCAACCCACTCCGATGTAGCAGCGGTATGACAGTCTAGAAAGAGGCCCTCTGACCCTGGTCCAAGAAACTCTATTCATCTTTGGTAATGTATACAGCTTCATCCCGGAAGGTCAATGAGTTCTGAAAGAATTCCTAGTCAGTGCTCTGGCAGCTCATGGCTGGATGAGAGCAGTGTATGAGGCAGGAGTGACCGATTTTCTAGTTCTTCTGGCAGCTTGAATTCATTGCTGAATAAAAACTGATCCAGAAATTTCTCTGACTTGTTTCTGATTTTGCCTTATTCCCCTTTCTACATCCTACGACCAAAGCAGTAAATGGCGATATCATTCCCAGAATAGACAAATAGGAAAATCACACCTAGATAGTTTAAGGCACATCTGTTGTTTGAAAAACACACACACAGAAAGCAAAAAATTCTTTTTGTCTATTATTGCTCCCTAAAATTCACTCATCTGAAAGAGGCATTCCAAATAAGTGAATTAATTCACTGTCCAAACGAAAGGCTTTATGGATAATCACCACGGTTGAGAGGTAACACTGTTGTTAGCTACCATTGCAGCCGTCTTTTCCGCTTTAGTGGCCTACAAGAATAAAATCACTTCTGTATATGCTTATGAGATCTCCCCGCATCCCTCATTCCTTTTAAAGTCTTTTTCTGTCCCCTCACACTAATGAAACTAAGCTTGCTAGGCTCTGATAACCGTTATAAAATGTTTATTACGTATGCCAAGTGCTTTAAAGTCATTCTCACGTTTCCTCCTAAGAGATTCACTAGGAAGGCATCAGTATTTTCACCGAGCTTTCGGCTGAAGAAACTTAATGAGATAAAGCAAACTGACACAGTCACAGTCTGTAGAGAAATGAGGTTCAATTTTTTTGTTGTTATTCAGTGGTTCTCAAAGTCCAGTGAGCACTGAGCACCAGAATCACCCACAGGGCTTGTAAAAACAACCGACTCCCGGGCCCCAACCCCAGACTGCTACGCAGGTGTGGAGCCGGGCTCAATAATGTGCATTTCTAAACAATTCTCAGGTGATGTCCAAGCTGCTAATCCGGGGACCACCTTTAAGAACCACTGTTTCACACCTTTGCTCCTCAAAGTGTGTTAGAGAAGGCACAGCATCGATGTCCTCTCGGAACTAATTAGGAACGCAGCATCTCGGGCCTCACCAAAGACCTACTGAACCAACTCTGCACTTTCAATAAGATTCCAGGTGATTCCTGGGCACGGTGTGCGCCCTCATCACATAGATGGGAGACAGACTCTAAAGGAGGCAACAGATAAATTTTCATTTACAGAGAGCGTCTCTGGTTTAAGGATTAACAGGAACAAGCCCGCTCAACCCAGACCACAAGGGCGAGAACTGAGATGCGAGAATCCCAGGCCTCGGCACCGCCCCTTCCGCCTCTCAGTCGCGCCGCGCCCCGCCCCTCCCGCGAAGATGCTCACGTTAATTGGCCAGCGGGGTCTCCGCGCCCCACCCAGGGCTCGTCTCGGCTCCGCCTCCTTCCAGAGGGCGGAGAGTGCACAGACGCAGACCGCGCGCTCTTGCCGCTCGAGTCTTAGCGGGTCCTCCTGGTCACCGAGCCCTCCTCCTAGAGCAGACCCTGGGGTCACCCTTACCTCCGGGGCCGACCGAGCCGCTACCCGGAAGTGCAGATGTGTCCGAGGTTCTTAGGGTGTTTTTTTTCTTAAGAATGCTGGCCGTTACTCTCTCCTTCACCCCACGAACAATTCTTGGGTGTCTGCCCTTTGGCAGAGAGATAAGACCTGGTCCCTGTCCACGTAAAGGACTGTGGGACTGGGTGATAGCTGCCCCGGAGGGTAACGGCCCTGAGCCTGGCAGTTAGTTGCCGGCCACGCAGGGACTCAGGTGTTTGGTGGATGGAGAGCTCTGGTTGGAGAGCATTCCGAGTGGAAGAAAGGTGGCCGTCAGGAAAACTCTCCGTGTTCAGGGCGCGTGGGTGCCTGGAGACGAAGCTGGAGAGGTAAGCAGAGGCGATCCTGAAGGGCTTTGATACATCATAAGACATTTCAACCATGTCCTGAGTAGTCTGTTGCTGCTGCTGCTGCTGCTAAGTCGCTTCAGTCGTGTCCGACTCTGTGCGACCCCATAGACGGCAGCCCACCAGGCTCCGCCGTCCCTGAGATTCTCCAGGCAAGAACACTGGAGTGGGTTGCCATTTCCTTCTCCAATGCATGAAAGTGAAAGTGAAGTAGCTCAGTCGTGTCCGACTCTTAGTGACCCCATGGATTGCAGCCTATCAGGCTCCTTCATCCATGGGATTTTCCAGGCAAGAGTACTGGAGTGAGCCTGAGTAGTCTAGATCTGCACTTTAAAATGCAGCTGGCAGCCAGGCTGGGTTGAAAGAGGAAAACAGGTGAAGGCTGTTAAAGAGTATGACAGAATGGAGGCAGCGGTGGCCTGATGTGATGTTATGTATTCGTTAGCTGTCTTTTCTCTTCCCCTAAGATTGACTTCCATGGGAGAAGGATTTACGTCTGTTTAGTTCATTTCTCTTACCCAGAAGGGTGCCTGGAACCCAGCAGACCCTTAAGAAATGTTTTGTTGGATGGATGAATGAATCAGTTGGGAGTTGACAGGACTTCCTGTCTAATTAAACAGTAGATGAAAGTGGGAAGTAGAGGAGACTGATCACTGAAGATTAGAACACAAATAGTGGAATGCTTGGGACTTCCCTGGTGGTCCAGTGACTAAAATTCCACGCGCCCACCCAGGGGGCCCATGTTCAGTCCATGGTCAGGGAACTAGATCCTGGTACCATAGCTAAGACTGGGCGCAGCCAAATAAATGTTGTTGTTCGGTCGTGAAGTCATGTGCGACTCTTTGCGACCCCGTTGACTGCAGCACTTCAGGCTTCCCTGTCCTTCACCATCTCCCGGAGTTTGCTCAAACCCATGTCCATGGAGTCAGTGATGCCATCCAACCATCTCATCCTCTGTCACTCCTTCTCCTCCTGCCCTCAATCTTTCCCAGCAACAGGCTTTTTTCCAGTGAGTCGGCTCTTCGACCACTTGGCCAAAGTATTGGACTTCAGCATCAGTCTTTCCAGTGAATATTCAAGGCTGATTTCCTTTAGGATTGACTGGTTTGATCTCCTATTAGCTTTTTTTAAAAAAAATAGTGGAATTCTGTTTGGTGGGTGTTTGCTGAGAACTTCTCCTGGGCTGACCTGACAAGATGCTGTAGGGTAGAAGTCGAAACAGGTTCCAGTTTCTGGTGTCGTCAAAGGAGGGCCTCTGCCACCAAGTACCAGTTCTAGGTATTGGTTCCACCAGCAAAAAATGTCAGTTTCCTTTCTGCCCACTCACAGGACTGAATTTGAGAAGGTCATACTTTTTTGTTTTGTTTTGAATATTATCAGCCTACAATCCAGATGAGTGACTTTAAGGCTGTTTATTATTATATTGATGTAACATCATTTAATAAAACCATTCCTTGGTGATTTAGTTGTTTGTTTACCTTCAGAGATATGCAGGAATGAATATCTTCATGCCTTTTCTTTCCTTGCTTTTCTTTTCTTTTTGGCTTTTGTTGAATATTTTTCCCCCCACAGAAATAGATTACTAGTCAAATAATATAGCTCTTACTATATATTGACTGGTTTCTTTTCCAAAAAGTTAATCATAGCAACTGCAGTAACCATTTATGCAACAATAATTAGTACAAATTGAGTATCTACTGGTAGAGGCTCTGAGCTCTATGGGCATGAAGGTGAAGGTGAAGTTGCTCAGTCGTGTCCGACTCTTTGCGACCCCGTGGACTGTAACCTACTAGGCTTCTCCGTCCATGGGATTATCCAGGCAAGAATACTGGAGTGGATTGCCATTTCCTTCTCCAGGGAATCTTCCCGACCCAGGGATCGAACTCAGGTCTCCCACATTGGAGGCAGACACTTTAACCTCTGAGCCACCAGGGAAGCAAAAAAAAATATATATATATATGGAACGCTTCACGAATAAGATGAGCAAAACAGACACACCCTGCCTTCCTGTAGCTTCCAGTCTGGTACAGGAGGGTGATATTCATCAGCAAATCACACAAGTGTATAATTAGAAAGTAATACATCAGTTCAGTTCAGTTCAGTCGCTCAGTTATGTCGGACTCTGCGACCCCATGAATCGAAGCACGACAGGCCTCCCTGTCCATCACCAACTCCTGAAGTTTACCCAAACTCATGTCCATCAAATCGGTGATGCCATCCAGCCATCTCATCCTCTTTCGCCCCCTTCTCCTGCCCCTAGTCCCTCCCAGTGAGTCAACTTTTCGCATGAGGTGGCCAAAGTATTGGAGTTTTAGCTTCAGCATCAGTCCTTCCAATGAACACCCAGGACTGATCTCCTTTAGGATGGACTGGTTGGATCTCCTTGGAGTCCAAGGGACTCTCAAGAGTCTTCTCCAACACCACAGTTCAAAAACATCAATTCTTCAGCACTCAGCTTTCTTCACAATCCAACTCTCACATCCATACATGACCACTGGAAGAACCATAGCCTTGACTAGACAGAACTTTGTTGGCAAAGTAATGTCTGTGCTTTTGAATATGCTATCTAGGTTGGTCATAACTTTCCTTCCAAAGAGTAAGTGTCTTTTAATTTCCTGGCTGCCATCACCATCTGCAGTGATTTTGGAGCCCAAAAAATAAAGTCTGACACCGTTTCCCCATCTATTTCCCATGAAGTGATGGGACCAGATGCCATGATCTTTGTTTTCTCAATGTTGAGCTTTAAGCCAACTTTTTCACTCTCCTCTTTCACTTTCATCAAGAAGCTTTTGAGTTCCTCTTCACTTTCTGCCATAAGGGTGGTGTCATCTGCATATCTGAGGTTACTGATATTTCTCCCAGCAATCTTGATTCCAGCTTGTGCTTCTTCCTGCCCAGCATTTCTCACAAGGGGAAACATACAGTAACACATACTGTGAACTAAAAACACAGGCCACTTGCCAAGAGACAGAAGTCAGTTATACAACCATCTCAGGGGCACTGTTAGTGGTTTGGGGGGGTTTTGTTTTTAATTTTACTGTATTTTACTAAAAGGGGAGGGGGATTATTGGGGTTGCTTTGCCTGTTTTCATTTTGAATTAATCTGAACTGTTCCTTCCTCATTCATCTGCTGCTTAAGGGAAGTCCTCTACCGTGTGAAACAAAAACAAAAAAAAATGACAAATTTACACTTAAACTTTTTAAACATAAAAACTGGAGCATACTCATGAAGTCGTCGTATCCTTTCTGTCTGTTTATTCTTTAACTGACTCCTCGTCTCTGATGCTGAAGCAGGACTCAGGTTTAAATCCCAGCTCCTCCACTTCTAGCTCTGTGACCTTGGGGAGATGAATTAAGCTTTTTGAGTCTCAGTTTCCTCATGGATCAAACAGAACTCTTACCTTCCTGGTGTCATTTTGGACCACAGGTCACATGTGAGGCTTCCTTTATGTGCGGGAAAAAAGAGACAATAGCAGAATAGTCTTTGGCTCCTGGAAGATGTTATTACCATACCCAAACCAATACTCGTGTGGTTCACAAAAACACAGGGCTAACTAAGAAAAGAATGAGCGGGTTACAGTCTTATATTCTGAAAATGCAGGATGGGTAGTGCTCAGCCTCTCAACAGGAGCCCTCCTAAACCGGATGCCAGGGAAGGCCTTCCCTAAGGAGGAGTCTTAGAGCTTAGAACTGACGGTCAGTAGGAATTCACCAGGTCAGTCAGGGCACAAACCTATGTGTCATCCTACCCTCCTCTCACATCCAGTCCATCAGCTGTTCTTGCCGACCGTACCTTCTGACCACATATCCTGAACTCCTTCACCTCCCCTGCTGCCGCTGTAGACCAGGTCACCACTGTCTCTTGCCTGGGCCACCCCAGTAGCCACCGGAGGGACTGCTCTATGCTAGATCATTGCACTCTGCTGCCCAAAACCCTCCAGTGCCTTCCCATCGCTTGTCACATTAAGTCCAGATTCCTTAGCATAGTCTACAAGGCCCCCCATGATCTGCCCCTGGCTATTGCTCTGCCCTCATTTTCTAATCAACTCTTCGGTGTTCCTTCCTTAAGGCTTTGGCTCTTGCCGTTTCGTCTCCCTGGGATGTTCTCCCCATTCACCTGCATGGCTACTTCCGTTCTCTCTCCAGGTGTCACTTCTCCACGGTGGGCTTCTCTGAGCTCTCCTCCACCAGCATCCTCTTCTCTCACAGTCCCTTTCCCCTGCTTTTCTTGTTTTCACAGCACTTTATAAATTCCTGCCATTATTGTGTTTTTAGTTATTTACTTGTTTGATTATTTTTTCTGTTTTCCCCACTAAAATGCAAGTTCTCTGAGAACAGGAACTTTATTCACTGCTGATCCCAAGTACGTAAACAGTGCCTGGCACATAACAGGTGCTCAATAAGTATTTGTTGAGTGAACTAAATCATAAATGAATGAATGAGTCATATAAGCAAAACGGGGGCCATTTCATGGTGGAGGGGAGATGTTCTAGATGGCAGAGACTGCATGTACAGAGGGCCTGTGGCCACTAGGGGTTGCAGAACTGAAAGGAGGCCTGTGGGGTTAATGTACAGACAGGGAGAGGCAGTGAAGGAGAGATGATGCAGAGCAGGAGCCAGACCAGACTACAGAGAACCTTCTGGGCTTTGCTGCAAGGTTTTGGCCTTTGTTCTAACAGCAGTGAGAAGCTATTAAAGGGTTTCAGATAAACTGAGAATTGTATTTTATAAGGTCTCTCTGCCTACTCCAAAGTGACAATAGTTTACATTTGGACGCTATTGAAAAAGATCAGTTCAGTCACTTAGTCATGTCCCACTCTTTGTGACCCCATGGACTGCAGCACACCAGGCTTCCCTGTCCATCACCAACTCCCATAGCTTACTCAAACTCCTGTCCATCGAATCAGTGATGCCATCCAACCATCTCATCCTCTTTCGTCCCCTTCTCCTCCTGCTTTCAATCTTTCGCAGCATCAGGGTCTTTTCCAATGAGTCAGTTCTTTGCATCAGGTGGCCAGAGTACTGGAGCTTCAGCTTCAGCATCAGTCCTTCCAATGAACATTGTTTTCCTTTAGGTCTGACTGGTTGGATTTCTTTGCAGTCCAAGAAAATCTCAAGAGTTTTCTCCAACACCACAGTTCAAAAGCATCAATTCTTTAGCTCTCAGCTTTCTTTATAGTCTAACTCTCACATCCATACATGACTACTGGAAAAACCATAGCTTTGACTAGACGGACCTTTGTTGGTAGAGTAATGTCTCTGCTTTTTAATATGCTGTCTAGGTTGGTTATAGCTTTTCTTTCAAGGAGCAAACATCTTTTAATTTCATGGCTGCAGTCACCATCCGCAGTGATTTTGGAGCCCCCCCAAAATAAAGTCTGTTTCCCCATCTATTTGCCATGAAGTGATGGGACTGGATGCCATGATCTTCGTTTTCTGAATGTTGAGTTTTAAGCCAACATTTTCACTCCTCTTTCACTTTCATCAGGAGGCTCTTTAGTTCTTTGCTTTCTGCCATAAGGGTGGTGTCATCTGCATATCTGAGGTTACTGATATTTCTCCCAGCAATCTTGATTCCAGCTTGTGCTTTATCCAGCCCGGCATTTCGCATGATGTATTCTGCCTATAAGTTAAATAAGCAGAGTGACATTATACAGTCTTGATGTACTCCTTTCCTGATTTGGAACCAGTCTGTTGTTCCATGTCCATTTCTAACTGTTGCTTCTTGACCTACAGGAGGCAGGTCAGGTGACCTGGTATTCCTGTCTCTTTTAAGAATTTTCCACGGTCTGTTGTGATCTACACAGTCCAAGGCTTTGGCGTAATCAATAAAGCAGATGTTTTTGAAAAAGACGGAGAAATGTAATCTGGAAGTAAAATGAACAGGCACTACTTCTTATCCCTATAATCCAGGGTGGATGGCTGTGCTTACTAGACCCAAGTAACAAACTTAAGATCTCTTCATAGGCACAGAATCGAGCCATGTAACACATTCTTCCCCCCTCCCCCCACAAATTACATTTAACAAACCCTGATGGAGCTTTTGCCACATGCCAGGCCTGTGCCAAGAGCTACAGCAGACACAAACATGGATGAGGGGTAGCAGGCCACCTGAGGAAAGTAACATCCTGATAGAAATAGTGGACTCTTGCCTTTCTTAAATTCCCTGCCTTCAAAGGAAGGTAAGTTCTACTTGCCCTTAGTGTTCAGCCCTATTTTCACTCATCTGCTTCATATTAGGTACACCTTTTTACCCTCTCTGCTCACCCCAATGCCCAGCCAAACTTAGGCACTCAGTACATCTTTGAAGGAAGGTAAATTTTTCTCCTTGACTATTACGGAGCCAGTGCCCTAAATTGAGGTTTCTCTTACAGTTTACTGAGCTCATATCAACTGTCCAAGCCAAATAGAAAAGAATAACTTCCTACTTTAACTGACAAGGCTATTATGAGGAAAAAAAGATTTAAGGGGCTTTGCAAATGTGAAAGGTGTTTGTTTGGATGCTAACCCCCTGCATTTGCACTGTGGTCACTACTATTATTTCCTGACAATTCAAGAAATATTTCTTGAACATTTCATTTTCCTTGTGCTCAGAGCTAGAGATGGACAGATAAACAAGATACAGTTTCTGTCCTCAGGGAACTTACATTCACAGGTGTGCTGGAGCACTGTGGGTCAAAGTAAAAGAGAATTTGAAAGTCACTTAGCTTCCCTGGTGGCTCAGATGGTAAAGTGTCTGCCTCCAATGTGGGAGACCCAGGTTCGATCCCTGGGTTGGGAAGATCTCCTGGAGAAGGAAATGGCAACCCACTCCAGTATTCTTGCCGGGAGAATCCCACGGACGGAGGAGCATGGTAGGCTACAGTCCATGGGGTTGCAGAGTCGGACACGACTGAGCTACCTTCATGACCTACGCTTCACTGCACAGAACACAGATGCCAGAGCAGCATGTCCCCTTTCCATGTTTTGTTGCTTCTCACTTCCAAGCTCCTTAATGCCCATGACCCCACATGAATGGCCTTTTCCCCTTGAGTACACCCAGAGGATGCTTTATTAAATAATATTTAAAATATTGGACCTTCTGTGCAGAGACAACAGCTTTTCTTTAAATTCCCATGAATAGCATCCCCCGTTAGTATGTATTCCAGTCTCTGGTTTACGGTTGACAGATCTAGTTTTCTTTGCTCTTGCATTTTAAGTCCGCCGGGGCCCTGGAAACCCTGGTACTAGTTACTATTTTCTTGCAGGGACTAAAAAGTCACGCAGCCCCTAGGGTCCTGGATACCTGGGAGCAGGGAGCTGGGGCGGGGGGAAGGGAGGAAGAGAGAGGGTTAGAGAGATCCTAAAATTACGGGATCCATGCCCAGATCCCCACCTTCTCTTTACGCTGTTTTCAGTCTGGCGGCTAACCATCAAGATACCGTCTCCTATTTTACTGAGGCAGCCTCTGTAGACGGAGGCACTGTACCCAGGAAGACCAACTCTAGGACTGGCCAGGCGCCATACGCGGCCTGCGGGCTCTGGTGAGGGATAGGGACCAGCTGGGGCATGCGCATCAGGGAGCCCATCTGCGCGCCGTGGCGGAGGTAGGCGGAGGCGGGTTCGGCGGCGGCTACGGGAAGCGATTGGCTCTGCATAAGGGAGGGCGGTTCCACTTCCGCCGGACACCGGAAGTGACTCTCCGCCCGTCGGTGGGCCATGGAGAAAGAGGCAGTGTAGCGTCTGAGTTGTGAGAACTGCGGGGCCGGCGGCCATGGAGGCCGTGCTGAACGAGTTGGTGTCTGTGGAGGACCTGCTGGTGAGGCCCGGCTCCGAGGGAGGGAAAAGGAAGATTCGGAGGGGCGGGCCCTGAGGAGAGTCGGGTAGGGGCCAAACTCTTCTCCCAGCATCAGTTTTGCCTAGAGAAGCCGAACTACGGCTCCCGGCAGCCCCAGCAGCGTTCGGCTCTTGCCCAGAGGGTCCACTTTGCCCCAGAGCCTCATGGGAGTTGTAGTTTCCTGTGCTACCACGCCTCAGACTCGGGGCCTGGAGTCTGACGGGCGCTAGGTTCTCTCAGAAGCTCGAGGTCGGGATGCGGGCACTTGATTTAAGTGCTCCTTCAGTGGCGGGGGAACACAGCGACCACCGTAAAGTGTCACATAGTACTCAGTGGCAATCTACTCCAGTATTCTGCCTGGAGAATCCCATGGGCAGAGAAGCCTAGTAGGTTACAGTCCACGGGGTCGCAAAGAGTCGGACACGACTGAGCGGCTTCACCTCACCTCACTCAAGCCGGCACAGCGCTAAGTCCCTTGTAGGGGGTGTCTCAGTCTTCGTAGCTCTAACCGGAAGTAGGCAGGTTCATTACGGTTTTTTCCTTCAGATAAGATAGGGTCCAGACTCGGCAGGGTGGGGCTGAGAGGAGCAGTCTCCGGCGAGGGGCCGCGTGGGCTGGACTGTTGTTGAGCTGTTCTGACAGCCTGTTGTTTACTGTTCAGGCCAGCCTCCCGCGGTCAGCTGCTCCGGGAGCGGTGCCTGGGGCCGCCACCAGGTGGCATCTCCACTCGGCACCACGAGGGGGAGGGAAGCAGAGGGGAGGTCCGAGGAGACAAAGGAGACGACCCGGCCCCAAGAAGCAGCATGCCTGGGTCCCAGAGGTGAAGATTGCAGGGCCTGGGGTACCCTGTGGTCGGGTACCCCAAGACCCGAACGGGGGGTGTGGCAAGGGAGAAGATGGGCAACAGGGACACCCAGGTCCTGCTAGAGTTCAGCTTGCCCCCTTCACTTCTAAATGACTCCTCTCCTCTCCTGTGGCAGAAATTTGAAAGGAAATTTAAGTCTGAGAAGGCAGCAGGCTCGGTGTCCAAGAGCACGCAGTTTGAATATGCCTGGTGCCTGGTGCGAAGCAAGTACAACGAGGACATCCGTAAAGGCCTTGGTCTGCTGGAGGGTGAGGTGCTAGGCCGACTCCCCAACTCGGCCCTTCCCAGCTTGCCATCGTCGTCCTCTGCCACTTTTGGCCTGGTTTGCTCCCTCCATCTCCAGTGTGGGGATCCTTTCAACATGGGATCTCGGCGTACAGTTATCTTCCAGTAAACTCACTGCAGGAAAGGGCTGTGCTTAGTCTGACTTCTCCCAGTGTGCTTTTGGCTACTTGCTACCCTGTAGGTGTTTTGCCAGACAGTCACAGCATGTCAGTCCCCGTGGGACTTTGGTGATCTGGTCATCTAGACAGAAGGAAAGTGACTGGTCTCAAGTCAGACAGCTGGTTAATTAATGGCTGAATTGGGAACAGAAGCTCCTGTCTTCATGTGTCCCAGTCATGTTGTCTTTGCCCCCACACCTCACCTTATTGCTTATTTAGCAGCTATTGTTGAAAACCTTTGGGGCGAGTCACGTAGAAGTCCAGACGACCGTCCTCAAAACCTGTGAGCAGATGGTGTTTTTTTTGATCAGAATCCTGTTTGCTGTTAACTTTGGATAGGTCAGCATTTGTCAGAGGCCACAATACTTGACCTTTAAATTTCTCTGTATCCCTTTTCTCTTGGTCAAGTAATGGTGTATAAACAATCACTATACTAGCCAAAGATACCTATTGTAAATCCATAAAAGTAAGAATCTTCCTGAATGCAAATCATCTCAGCCTCCGTTTGTATATGAGAAATAGGACACAGCTGCAGAAGTGGTCTCTAAACATTGCTATTCTAGTTGACAGACACTTGGGAAGCTGTATAAACACCTGTCCACTTAGCAACAAATTCTAGTGCACAGAGTACAGCTGAACACGTAACCTTATGAGAAGTCACTGAACTTAGAAAGTTAGATGGGATCTTTCAGGGAGAGGTAGTTGAAGGCGAGTTTGGAGCTGTTTTTTTAAAAAGAGAAGGAGTGAAAACTTATTTTGAACACTAGTCTGGGCAGCAAGCAACTGGAGTAGAGATGCCTTTGGCTTGTCCACTGCCCTCATTGGCTTTTAGTTCACTGGATGAACCAGAGTTGACTGGAGTTGATATGGGGGCTGCATACACCTCAGTGTGGGCTGGGGTTCATGCTGCCCCATGGCTCTGGCTAGGAAGCCTGGAGTGACTGGAGCTGAAGTGGAGGCTCAGGACAGTGAATTTAGGGAGTGGAGGGGGTGTCTGGGACACAGGCACTAAGAAAGAAGAGAAGGGGTTTTCACCCTTTTCCTTCCTCCCGACTCCCCAGAGCTGCTGCCCAAAGGGAGCAAAGAGGAGCAGCGGGATTATGTCTTCTACCTGGCCGTGGGGAACTACCGGCTCAAGGTAAAGCGGAGCACTTCCTTTTCCCCCTCTACCCCGCCTGGGTTGCCAAGCACCCACTCATCTCTTTCCTCCAGGGTAGAGAGCCCAGGCCAAAGAGGGCGGTAAGCAGGGGGTGGTGTTGGGTACAGAGGTGCAAGGTGAAAGCAGGCGAGGACACTAAGGGAAGGCGAGAGACGGAGGATCCGGGTGCCGAGGGTGTGGGGAGCAAAGTGATGTCAGCACTGGGGTGCAGCCCCAAGCCTTGGGCTGTTATCTCCTTCAGCTTATCACCCCCACACAGTTGGGGTGGTTTGTGGACTCTACTCCTCTGGGTGGGGCTGGAGCAAGGGAGGGGGTGCAGGGAGAGGGAGGAGCCCCAGGGCCAGCGGAGTGAAGGCCCCTCTGATGGGCAGGCAGAGGGATGGAATTCTGAGGGGGTGTGTGTTGTTTTCCCTGAGTGCAGGAATATGAAAAGGCCCTGAAGTATGTGCGAGGGCTGCTGCAGACAGAGCCGCAGAACAACCAGGCCAAAGAACTGGAACGGCTCATTGACAAGGCCATGAAGAAAGGTGAAGGCCGTCCTCTCTGCCCTCTGCCTCCCTCCACTCCCTGCCCTCATGTTTCCTTGGCCCCCAGCATCCCTGGGCCCCTCTCCACTCTCTTAACTCCTCTTCTGTCCCCTGTGCCTGGGCCCTCTGGTCTCTCTTCAGATGATGCCCTCCAGGCAGTTCCTCCTCAAACCCTCTTCTTTCCCCGGCCCTCAGGCCCTCTCACATCAGGACTCCAGGGAGAGAGGCACATCTTCTGCCAAGGAGCAGCAGGCCATGAGGTGGTAGCCCAGGTCGCCGCAGGAACTGGGTTTGGCCTCGTGACAGTCTGCCTTTTCCTCTCCCCAGATGGACTAGTGGGCATGGCCATCGTTGGAGGCATGGCCCTGGGCGTGGCGGGACTGGCTGGACTCATCGGACTTGCTGTGTCCAAGTCCAAATCCTGAAGGAGATGGCATCCCCACGTCTGTGCAGGGACATGTGGGAGCCCGTGGAGGACACTGGAAGAGCGGCCCACCCCCCTGGCCATCCCTTTCTTTTCCTGCACTGCATCCCTGTCCTCTGTGGCCATCACCCTCCTCTCCCCTGAGACCTGTCACCTATCCCCAAATCATGTGCTTGAAGATGAATGTAAATAAACCTGGACTTGGGCTTAGGCACCTCTTGTGTCCATGTTGAGAAAGGGGTGGGTTTGGTTGGGCCCAGGAGATCAGAAAATGGAATATATGGCTACGCTTACGGGGTCACACGTG
>SJYF01000598.1:212588-224256 GCA_006410515.1 Procapra przewalskii | reverse complement strand
GGGAAATGAGACCGTCTCTGCCAGGACAGGTGCTCAGCGTTGGCTTGGGGTGGGGACCCAGAGCTTTCTAATCTGTCATAATTAGTAGAGCCGGTGACAGTTCTGATAACTCTGAGCTGCTTAGATTATCAGAGGATCACGTCCTGGGCTTGTGATTTATCCCACTTAGGGCCCCTTTGGCAGCAAGATCAAGCTTTTTGCCGAGAGTCAAAGATCAAGCCAACAAGGGGAGAAATTCAAGTTCAGGAAGTTGGAAGTTTGGAGGAGAATAACCCCTGGTGGTCTCAACCTGGGCCTTGGACACCCAGGGCATTCACCTGGTACTGAGCAGTTCATACTTGCAAGGAGCTTTGATGTGCGGTCACAATTCTTAACCTACGAAGTGAGGAGGAATAGTTCAGTTCATGGAAGCAGAAACAAGCTCAAGGGGCTCCGACTTCATGCCCGTGGCGCTCTGGTAAAGGATAGGACCTGGTTTGAATCCTGGTTGGTTGGATTCCAAAGCCATGGGTTCCCCCAGATTACCCATTCCCTCATTCCACCTTGCTCTTTGTTGTAGACTCAACCCCAAGGTCTTTGAGTTTCTTGAACTGTTCTCACCAGCATTCGGAGAGGGTGACTCAGCTGCCTTGATCCTTCCCCACCAAAAGGTGCAGGGGGCCTCTCTGTGTTCAGCCTCGGTCTCTTGCCTCAGCTGCTTCCTCTTTCCTTGCCCCTCTTACTCCATTCTCTGGCCCCCGATGAAAGCTGAGTCAGAAGCCAGCGCTTCCCCTTGGCTCCCAGTGCCTCCCATGGGAGCCCCTCCTTGGCGGCTCGTCTGTTAGTCACTCCCCCGGTAAGTCCTCTCCCCCCACCCTCGAGGGGCGGGGAGCCCAGGGCAGCCCAGAGGCGGGGGGGAGGGGGTGGACTTTTGGCCCGTTTCGTTTATTCCCTCCATCTCCTCGTCAACAGCTGCCGTGCGTGCTTGGCTCATTCCTCTGACGGACCTGCGGGGAAGCGAAGAGACCGGAGGAGAGGGCAGGAGACAAACCGGAGACGGGCCTGGGCCACAGAAGAGGCTGAGGGTGCAGCCTGCCTCCCTCTTTCGCTAGCCTGCCTGAACCACCCTCCTTGGCCAAAGCCCCCTCAGGTCTCCCCGGGGCCCAGCCCCTCCCCCTCTCTGGGGCCCCAGGCTCCCCTCGGGGCCTGTGTCCCACCATGCCGGTGGCTATGGAGATCTTCGGCTTCTTCCTCACAGCCATGGGGCTGCTGATGCTGGGGGTGACCCTGGCGCACAGCAGCTGGCGAGTGTCCACCGTGCACGGGAATGTCATCACCACCAACACCATCTTCGAGAACCTCTGGTACAGCTGTGCCACCGACTCCATGGGCGTCCACAACTGCTGGGAGTTCCCGTCCATGCTGGCCCTCTCCGGTACGGGCTGGGGAGAGCCGAAGGGAGCAGAGGGAGGCGGGGGGCTGCAGAGACCCCAGGGAGGGTGGGCGCTGCCTCTGGGTGGACCTTGGGCGCCATACCGCCCAGGGAAGCCAGATGCAGTGAGGAGACCTGCTTCCTGCAGCCGGGAGTGCTGGGGGCATCTCTCTGTCTGGATCTGCAGCAGAGGTCGTGCCACACGTGGCCCCCTGCTCTAGCATGACCCTCTGTCTTTGTGGCTACAAGTGCAGGCACCGGGGCTAGAGTGCCGGCCCTGGCACCTGCCGTGGACCTGCTCCGTGCCTCCAGAGAAAATGAGCTTCATTTGACCCATCTGTTAAAACTCGGGTCAGAATAGCACTGGTTCACTGGGTGGTCGTGAGGATTATGTGAGGTGAAGTGTGCAGAAAATGTTAACACGAGGTTGGCGTCTACGTTTGCTCAATCAAATCCAGCACTTTAGTTTTGGGGTGAGAGTGCTGGGGCTTGTGGGGTGAAGAGGAAACCCCACCTTGGATTCCTGGGGGTTGAGATACTTAGAAGTCTCAATAACTGCACCAGGCTTCCACTGGGGCATGGGTCTCACTGCTATGACGAGCTCTAGAAGGCTGTTTTAAATGGAGTCCTCTTGCACGTCTCAGTATGCACTGTAGTCAGGGGTGTGTGTGCATATGTGTTTGGGGTTGTCGGTGGGTTGGAGCCTAGGGCTCCTTTGGACCCAAAAGGCCCTCCCTGGTGGCTGGAGCTCATGCTGTGAGCAGTACCCATCACTCCCCCATCCAGGGAGTCCTTCAGTCAACCCTCGCCAGTGCGCTGCAGCTCCCGCGCCCTCACTGGGGGCTGCTGGAGCCGTCATGCCCTTCCAGGTCCCCCAGCTGCAGGGGCCAGGTGGCAGGGGAAGGAGCTGAGGCCAGCATGCCAGGAAACTGCCTCCCCGAGTATCAGAGATGCTATGAGCCGCTAGGGAGTCTGGGTGGGTCTCCCCTGCCTTTACTATGCCCAGGGTCTCCTGAGGCAGCTACAGGGGCTTCATGCTCTCATCCCATCCAGGACACCCCCCCGCCAAAAAAAAAAAAAACCCACTTCTACGAAAGCTGAGTACAATCTGGGTCAGACACCAGGATCGGACACCAGAATGGTGGGTGGGCAGGAGGGACACTGGCCACAGCCACTCAGCAGCATGGTGTGAGGAGGGGCCCCACTGGGACTGCTGGAAACCTCTCATGAGTGCTCACAGAAGACAATGGAAGACGGAGATGCAAGGGCGAGCGAGCCGAGCGGGGAGGGCAGAGAGCACGCAGCTGTCCAGGGATCAGGTTGAGGCTCCAGGCATCATTACTGCTTCGTGTGCACCAATTCAGTGCTGTTTACAGCCCTGCCATTGGCAGCATTAGTAACCTCATCTTCCAGAAGCAGCAAAACTGCATGGTGACCTGCCCTGAGCCACCCAGGTGGTTGGGGGGCTGGAATTCAGAGCCAGCCACTACTTGGTTCCCAGGCTAGTTCTGGTCCTGGGGGGGGGTGCAGGGGGTCCTGTCAGTTACTCACACCGCAGCCACGCAGCTGCTTATGGGCCCTTCAACGTCTCCTTATCTACAAGAGCTCCCTGGGGATCCAAAGCTGGTCTTCCCAGGTTGGGGTGGGTGGGTGTGTGGATGGATAAGTAGGGGGAGAGGCTGGGGGAACTCCAGAGGAAATGACCGGGAAGGAGAAAATGCTCCCAGGGAACTTTGCCCCTCCTCCCTGCCCCCCAACTCTGGGCCACTTCACATCTTCCTGGCAGGGGCCCAGCCTTTCCCCTTCAACACGGGTGGCACTGCCCCACCCAGGGAAGGGGTGCAAGGTCCTTGGGAGTGCTTGGCAACTGTCGAAGACCTAGGAGGAGGAAGGGGGCCCAGAAAGGGAGCAGCCGTTTCCTTCGGCTCTGAGGAAGGAGCGTATGAGCTAGACTTGCCTCGCACCCGTCCTAAGCCCAGGGATCCCACCTTCCAGATTGGAAGCTGCCACTGCTGCCCCCTATCGGTCACTCCGGGAACAGGCTGGGTTCAGGGTGTCAGGCACTGTGCGGGGCACTAAATGGGACCTCCCAGATGTGAGCGAGGGGAGAGGTGCTCACAGGGTGTAGTGTCTGTAACACCCAGCAGGGCATGGCGGTTCTCAACTAGTGGTAGTTTTTTGACAGTGTCTAGAGATTCTGATTGTCCTGTCTGGGGATGACTGCTATTGACGTCTGGTGGACAGAGGGCAAGGATGCTGCTAAATACCCTACAATGCAGGGACTTCGCTGGTGGTCCAATGGTTGAGGGTCCCTGCTTCCACTACAGGGGGTCGCCAGGTTCAACCCCTGGTCGGGGAACAAAGATCCTGCATGCCAAGTATTGTGGCCAAAAATTTTTTTAAAAAAATCCCGCAAAAGAGTGTCACCCCCAGGACAAAGCATTATTAGCCATAGTGTCTAAGTGGCGCTGAGCAGAAGCCTTGTAACAGAGGCAGAGGCGAAGTGCACCTGGAGGGTCGAGGGGTGTGGAGGTGAGCTCCTGGGAAGGAGGGGGTGTGACCCCTCAGGCTGACCCCTCAGATTGGATGGGGCCCAAAGGGGAAGGAGAGGACTTGAGGGCTTGTAGGGACTGAGACCCTAGCAGGTTACATTAGGGGCTGACTCTGTCACAGGCTGGAGAACAGGCGGAGGGGAAAGGGCCGGCTCTGGGACCCATGGCTGCGCCCCGCTTCCCCAGGGTACATCCAGGCCTGCCGGGCGCTCATGATCACCGCCATCCTCCTGGGCTTCCTGGGCCTCTTCCTAGGCATGGTGGGGCTGCGCTGCACGAACATTGGGGGCCTGGAGCTCTCCAGGAAAACCAAGCTGGCGGCCACCGCAGGAGCCCTACATATCCTGGCTGGTAATCGGGGGAAGTCATGGGTGGACCCCGTGCCGCAGTGGGAGGGGGTGGTACTGCCGTGGGGGTGGGGTGGACAACCCAGACCCCAGGGTTGCCTCACCTTCCCCTTTGCATTGACACCTGCCCCCTCTCCCTGCTCACCCCACCCTCACCCATACTCACCAAATCCATTGGTTACAAATCAGTCCATTAGCAATGTTTCTTGAGCCCGCACTAGGCGCCAGGCATGAGAGAGGTGCGGGAGGGAATCCAAAGGTGAGAGTTTCTGCCCTCCAGCACTTACAGTCTGGCTGGGAAGATGAGAGCTAGAATGTGCACGCACGCACACACATACACACTGTGCACAATAACAGTACCACAAGACTTGCCATCCCTTTTCAATTTGCAAAACATGTTTGTGCACATCCCCTCACAACACGCCTGTGAGATAGGGCAGGTCTTGTCCTGTTCCCCAGATGTGGACACAGGCTCAGAGAAGCCAGGTGGCATACTGGAAGACACAGCCCCAGGGGGCGGCCAGGCTGGACCAGTAGTCCAGGGGCCTGGCTGGCTTCAGGCCTTCATGCACTGAGCCGTAAGGCCTAGGAAATGGGTGTCAGTGCAGGCAGGGCTGATCAGGGAAGACTGCTTGGGCTTTCGAGGTTGGGTAGGAGCTGGTGACGGAGAAGGCAATGGCACCCCACTCCAGTACTCTTGCCTGGAAAATCCCATGGATGGAGGAGCCTGGTAGGCTGCAGTCCATGGGGTTGCTAAGAGTCAGACACAACTGAAGCAACTTAGCAGCAGCAGCAGGAGCTGGTGAGCAGATTCCTACTGCGGAAACTGGTCCAGGAGCTAGAGGTAGGAGGGACAGGGCAGGTGTGGGATAAACAGAGGGAAGAGGGGCTGAGGAACAGAGTGGAGACTAGACAAGAAAGGTGGGCTGCAGTGTGTCCTGGGTGCTGGATGGAGCAGCCTGCCGTTGACGTAGGAAACAGAAGTAAGGAGCTGGCGAGAGGAAATGAAAGGGATCTGATGAAGCTTGCTCTTGGACTTGATGCCCACGTCCTTTCTCTGGGCTGCCCCTTCCTCCGCCAGGCCTAGCTGGGTTCTCCGATTCCTCCCCCAGGTATCTGCGGGATGGTGGCCGTCTCCTGGTATGCCTTCAACATCACCAGGGACTTCTTCGACCCCTTGTACGCCGGAACCAAGTGAGTGTGGGGAACAGCGGGTGGGTCTCACTGCGACTCCCGAGCTAGCGCCGCCTGCTCACCGTCCTCGTCCCCAGGTACGAGCTGGGCCCTGCCCTCTACCTGGGCTGGAGCGCCTGCCTGCTCGCCATCCTGGGCGGGATCTGCCTCTTCTCCAGCTGCTGCTGCTCTCGGGACCGGGACCTCGCCGCCGGGTAAGGGAGGGCGCAACGCGGGGGCGGAGTGCGGGGCAAGGGCCGCACATCCCTCTGACCGAATTCTCTCCCCCGCCAGCGTCCAGCTTCCCTACAAAGCCCCCGTTATACCAGCCGCCAGCCTCACTGCCCACCTGCCCGCCGCAGCCTCGGATGAAGAGGGCGACAGCAGCTTTGGCAAGTACGGGAAGAACGCTTACGTATAGGCAGCCGGGCCTGTGGACCCATTCCCTAGTCACTGCCTCCAGTGGAGAGGGGTCCCTGGAATACCGGGGCTACGGCATGGCCCCTGCTCCAAGTTATCAAGTTCAGGGCCAGCCGCGCTTCTGGCTCCGCCCCCTGCCCGGAAGCCACACCCAGCTCTAGCCTCAGGCCCCGCCTTCCCATGGGAGCTCTGCCCTGGCTATGTCGCTTTCCTCTGGTTCTCCGGATCCTCTGCGGCCAACAACCGGCCTCCTGAGAACTCATCTCTGGCCTCTGAGGCTGGACCCCTCTTAACCTTCTCAGTCTAGGTTCTGCGCCGTTAAACGGGTGAAGGCGTCCCCGAGTGTTTGCAGTCTGTGTAAATTCGTGCATAAATAAACTTGTGAACTATTCTGGGGTTGAAGGTGTCATGAGGCAATTGACCCAGCAAGGGGTGTCTGAGGCAGCACCCAGGGTTGCATCGTTTCCTGGAGCCCAGGCTGTCACCCGTCCACTGCCTTTGGACTGCTCCATCTGGCAAAGAAGGAAAGGAGTTGCAAGTAGTTTGTAGAGTGTGGCACTCACAACTACTGATAAGGCCCAATAAGGAGCAGATAAGGACCGGAATAGCAGATACCCTCTGGCCAGACTGATAACAAGTCATTCCTTTTGCTCTGGACCTTTTTCACAGCTGTATAAGGAGATGATTTTTCTAGAGTTTCTTTACCTGGACCTGAGAGTGAATATCAGAAATTGACAAGCCCTTTGAAATGGTGTCAAGTTAGCCAGGCCTGGAGCAAGTACATTTTTCTGGGGATGGTTCAGTAACTTCCAGAAAAGGCACTGGAGGTCTGTTCAGAGACCTATGTATTGTGGTATGTGTGTGTGACTGAATGGTATCCAGCTGAGACATGGCTACAGGGCCGTGGGCACGCTTGGCACAGGCCCAGCCAGCACTGAGCAGAGCCGGTACACACTTGAGGCAGGAAACTGAGGCTGAGGGCAAGAAGCCTGGCATCCAGTGTTAGGAGCGGAGAGCAGGGCCTGCCCTGGCACCCATCCCCTGTCGTGCTGCGTACAGTGAAGAGTCCCTTGGCGGTGGCGTGGCACTTGACCTTCCTTTGATCCCATCTGCTTACCTGCACTGACTCTCCTGGAGGTAGAGACCTCCCACACATGCGTTCTAACTGGGCCCTCTCTCCTGAGCTTCAGGAGTCGTGCAGCCCTCGAGTGTTGTTACCAGGCTGGGTGAATTCATCACTTTCCCCCCAAATCACAGTTTCTGCCAGGCCAAACTCTTGAGTCTCACAGACTGACCACCTCAGTCCTCTCTGGCTGCTCCCTTCACTTCCTCTTCACCACCTTCCCCACAGCTGGCAGCCAAATCCTATCAGTTCTCCATAGCGCTTTCCATTTCCTAGTTCTCTGCCTTGTCCCGCCTGGTGCTGGGTCCAGCCCTCATCCCCAGACTCTAATGTTAGAGAACCCCCCTAAGTGAGCTTTGTGACCCAGTTCCCATTTCTCCCTATTCATCATCCTGCCCTGGCTGCAGCACCCTGGTGCCACAGGAAAAAGACAAAACAAGGACAATTACACCTTGGCATGCTGCCTGGCCCTAGCCCAACTTAAAAAAAAAAAATCAATTTGGCTGCATCGGGTCTTAGTTACCACACTCTACACTCGTGGGCTCTTTATTGCAGCAAGCTGGCTTCTCTCCAGTTGTGGCGCATCACCTTAACTGCCCTTCAGCATGTGGGATGTCAGTTCCCCACCAGGGATTGAACCTTCGTCCCCAGCACTGGCAGATTATTAACCTCTGAACCACCAGGGAAGTCCCTAGCTTGCCTTTCTATTCCCATTTCTTACTACTCCTCCATACATCTGTGGTCTCTCAGTAAGCTGGACTGCTCACGTGGACACACACATTCGAATCAGGGCTTCCTACTGGGCTCCACCCAGAACACATGCTTTCAATGCTATTCCCTACCCCTTCCCCCCCCCCCACTCGGCTTTCATACCATTTGTGGCTGTCCCCAGGCCAAGTCCAAAGTCCACGTGGAAAGGACTACACAGAAACACAGACATTGGGAAGCGGTTTCAGGCAGGCCCTCAGTGTAACCTACAGGACAGGCCCTGGGCCACGTGATGCTGACCTGCCTCTTCTCACCCCGTCCCCCTTTCAGGAAAACCAACCTGAGCCAAGTTTCACATTTGAGCCTTGACTGCGTGCCTTCATATGACCATGGGGTTAAGTTTTGGTTTCTTTGTCCATCAAGCAGGGTCACATGGCTATAAAGGGCTATTGATCTACTTTTTAACCCTTTTTTAACATTATTTTCTTCTCTGCTAGAAGCTACAGAAGCAAGATCTGGTCCCTGCCCCCAGAGAACTCACAGGCTGGGAGCAGACAGAAATGCAGACAGCTAGTTACCATGTAATGGGCAAGGTGCTACGGCTGCTTGTTCCAAGAAGCCTCTGATTTCCGAGGAACTGGCTATGAAAAATCTCAATAACAAACTGCTTAGGTCTTGGGCAAAGAGGTCAATAGCTGAGCACTCACCGAACACCAGGCACTGGGCCTGGTACAGTCTCTAGTCCTGTTTCTGGGAGGTGGCTGTAACAGAGTCAGAGAGGCAAAGTGATCTGTCCAGCCTTGTAAGCAGCACTAATAATTAGTAGCATAGTGAGGTGAAAGTGCTAGTTGCTCAGTAGAGTTCAACTATTTGTGGCCCCACGGACTGTAGCCCACCAGGCTTTCTGTCCCAGGGCATTTCCCAGGCAAGACTACTGGCACGGGTAGCCGTTTCCTTCAGGGGATCTTTCTGACCAGGGATTGAACCTGGGTCTCCCACATTGAAGGCAGATTCTTTACCATCTGAGCCACCAGGGATTTCCCAAAGACCCAGGAGTTTCCTGAAGTGGGGACCAAGTCTCCACTAGTACATAGAAAGCTGGCAAAAACTGCTCAAGATTTTCCTTGAGGAATTATAGTTTTAAATCAGGGTCTGGAGATCCTTCCTAGAAAAGATCAATAAATGATTTGTAGAGCCAGTCAGCATGAGGCGACCCCTGGGATCCTATAAAGGCCAGCAGAGGAAGACTGAGTGCGTCAGAGCAGACAAACCTTACACCATGCGGAACAAGAAATATGAAACAAAGTCAGTACACTTGGCAAATAAACCAAGGAGATGGTGCTGACTCAGCAGCAATCCAACAGGAAATCCGAACCAGGTGATCACAGCGAAGCCCAGGAGGTGTTCCTCAGCCAAGAAATAGTCTTGTCTTTTTCTTTTGTCACACCGTGCAGCTTGTGGGATCTTAGTTCCCTAACCAGGGATCGAACCTGGGGCCCAGCTGAGTGAAAGCGCTGAGCGCTAAACCACTGGATCGCCAGGAAATCCTTCTATTTTCTTTCTTGAGAGCACTTCTTGGCGGAGAGGAAAATAGAAAGGCTAGGATCCAGGAAGGTTTCCCTGCCTGAGAGGAAGATAATTAATCTAGGCCAAAGAGTCAGCAGCCAGTAGACTGAATTCCCGATGTCCCAGTTACTATTGCTGTCCAACCAACCATCCCAAGGCTCAAAGGCATAAACTGTTTTATTATACACATGGATCCCGTAGGTCAGGAATTTAAGAGCAGAGATGGCCAGTGTCTGCTCCAAGATGCTGAGGACACAGCTAGGAAGACTCAGATGGGTGAGGGTGACTTGATGTCTGGGGTTTGGAATCATCAGGAAGCAGCTCCACTCCTATGACGGAAGCCTGGGCTGGGAAGGCTTGAAAGCTTGCTCACTGGACCTGTCAACGGAGGACCTGCACACAGAGGGCTTCCTCAGCATGGCGGCTTCAGGACGTCTGGACTTCTTACAAAGGAGCCGAGGGCTCCAAAGGCAAGTATCGAGGGCCAGGGCAGAAGCCGCACTGCCTGTTCCCACCTGGCCTTTCATGTCCCATGATTGCTCTTCCGCCACTGTCCACTGGGCCAAGCCGTCGTTCGGTCTGACCAGATCCCAGGGGAAGGGGACCAACAGCCACTTTTTGATGCTTGAAGGATAGTAAAAAATTTTACAGCCATTTCTGAAAACCACCACGCTGAGGATTGTCTCTTAAACCCTGTCCTTACCACCATTCAACACGACACTGTCACCCAACACCACTTGCCCAACCACCAGTCTCCAGAAGAGCGAGCAACTTCCCAGGAAGAGACTGCTAACACCTGGCAAGAAAGTCCAACCACAAGCAAGTCCCCCAAAGCAGGGAGAAGAGCCTAAGAAGGCCCCTGACACCAGCCTAGCCGGATCTCATTATAATATCTTATTGAAATAACCTGTGTCACAGATATTTCCTAAGCATCTGCTTTGCTATGTTGCAACAAGGTACTGAGCCTCAAGACAGCAACTCCAAGGCGTTTTCGAGCGCACCATTTATAATGCACTTAGAAAAGGTGTGGGTTTAAGAAGCTCTAGGGCCACAAGGTTATATTAATAGCATCAGGGCCTCCAAGAACAGAGGCCTCTGTACCATGAACTCCCTGACGCTTCCCAGAAATGTCTGGGTTTTCTCTACTACTAATAATTTCACACACCACAGTCCATGATAAGATGGGCTTCCTAAGGACAACTCAGATGGGCGGCACCAAGGACAAAGGCCCAGTCTCTCCCCTTTGGGTGAGAATCAGAAACAAAGACAGGGCTGGCTCGTTCTGTGTTACCCTTCTACATCCCCGTCCCCAGCCCTCACTCCACTTCCCCATCACCAGTCCTGGGACTCAAAATACACTCAGAGGAACTAGAGAAAGAAAATGAAAAAAAAAACCCACAAAACTAGATCAATAACCAAGTGACCAAAAGCAGCAGCCGAGAAATGCAACGACAAGGGGTGGCAGAAGAATAGGACAGCATCTCTCCTGGTCAGGGACCTAGAGGGGCAGACAGTGGGAGGAGTGATTGACAGGTAGGAGGAAAAGACACAGAGCAGCGAGTTCGAGAAACAAGGGACCCACCAGCCTCACCCCCAAAATCCCACAGAACCACCCGGGGAAGGCTCCTCCTCGCAAGAAACCTTTTATTACAACTGCACCCCGAGGGCTCAGGCACCATCCTGCCTCCGGCCCTGGAAGCGAGGCTGGTCTCCCTGGAGGACAGGACATGGGCTTTGCTGGGCTGCCCTCCTGCTCCGGGAGGAGCATCTTTTCCTTCAGTGACGCTCTCTCCGAGGCCGGGCCATGCATGGGGCCTTCCTCTCTGGGGACACCCAGGGTCACACAGTCCACTTCAGGCACCTGCGGGCAGAGGAAGCCCTGGATGAGCAGAGGGTCCCTGGGCTGCTGGAGGGAGGAGGGGGAGGGTGTGGGCCAGGGGAGGCCCCTCTCACCTGGTCTCCTGGTGGGTGCCCAGACAGCGCACAGTGCAGTACCGGGCGCCACAGCTGACACAGGTATAGGGGGAGGGGAAGCCGCAGACAGCACAGAAGGGGCGCTGGGGCCGGGACGGGGGTCCTGCACAGGCCGTCAGGTAGTTAGGGCCCTCGGCCACACTCAGGTTCTGCAGAGACAAGGGGGCGGGGCCAGCTCTGACTGCTCCGCCCACCCAGGGATATCCCTGCCCCGTGGGGTCCTCCCAGCCAGCTCCTCTCACCTGCTCCTCCAACAAGGCCTGAAAGTTTTTTCGGAAGCGGAGTTTAAAATGATCACCTCGCGTTTTCTTCTTTTTCTTTCCTAGACATCAAGGGCAATGAGTTACTTGGCCCTCACCCAGGAAGACACCGGCTTCTCTGCCCCACTGTTCCC
>SJYF01000598.1:182236-197105 GCA_006410515.1 Procapra przewalskii | reverse complement strand
AAAAAAAAAAAAAAAAAAGACGCATCCTACCAGTGGGGAGGGTCAAGATGTAGGGGTGGGGAAATCAGCATCATCATAAAATACTGAGTTAAAGATGGGCTCAAGGATGTTTGTCCAAGATGGGAAACAGCGCCAACATGTAAGAACTAGAAACGAGAAGTGACCTTTAGGGACTTCCTTGGCCAGTCAGTGGCTACGACTCCCTCTCTCCAGTGCGGGGGGGTGTCAGGGTTCAATCCCTGGTTGGGGACCTAAGATCTCACAGGCTGCACTGTGTGGCCAAAAAAATAAATTTTTAAAAGGAAAAGTAATCTTTAAAAATTGTACCAAAATGTTTTAAAAAGATTTTTAAAGTGACATTCTAGGAATTCCTTGTAGGTCCAGTGGTTAGGACTCTGCACTCTCACAGCCAAGGGCCCAGATTCAATCCCTGGTCACAAGGCAAGGCACAGACAAAGAAATTAGTTAATTTACTAAAAAAGGTGTCAGTCCCTGACCTGGAAAAAGCGGTTGCTCCACAGGCTCTAGTCATGTTGAACAGGCCGTAGTCACAGTGAGGACAGGCCCAGCCAGCATGGATGGAGTGCTCACAGTCCAGGGGGCTCGCACTTGCAGGGGTGCCCCAAAACCCTTCCCTCCAGAGGTCTCCCCACAGAGGCCTAAGTTGCTCCTCAGGGAATAAATCCTCCTGCAGGTCCTTTAACCAACAGGGGCCAGGCCTGGGTGACAAATGGGGAGTCCTGCTATGCAGGGTACACACACACATGGCAACTTCCACTGGCCCAGGACGCTGCCAGTCTGCTCATCACAAGGAGCCAGTCCTGACCTCCACGAAGTCCAAACACCTTCCTCACTGCCAGACTCCAAGCCATGTCCCTGGTCTCCCCTTTCAGCACTATTGATCACAGCCCTGTGAACCCAAAGAGCTGGTTAACCCTCCCTTTCCAGAGCTCATGATGGTCCACTGTGCAGACTCAGCAGAGGGGGCAGAAAAGAGGGCAGAGCCCAGGTCAGGGGTCAGAGCCAGGGGGTTGGGCCAGAAGACAGAAAGCTTCAGAACCACAGTGGCCCCTGTGTGATCCCCTTCTACAGAAGGCCAGCTGCCTCCACCAGCCTCCAGGTGAGTGCCCTCCTGCGATGCATCTTCTCCATTTGGAGCTTGGTGAGTCCCTAGAGTCCTGAGGACCCCTGGGTCTGGCTCTCTGCTTCCCGATGCCAAGGTGGGAGGGAGGCGAGGCTGGGATCTCTTGGCAGGGTGGTGGGGGTTCCTTCAAGAGATGAGAAAGATGTAGGTTGGACAGATGGACCGAAACCATGGAACAGGGAAGGGGGTAAAGGGAGGAGCTGGGACTTAAACCTCTGGAGTCAGAGTCCTCACACCCCTTCCCATCACCTCCAGCCCAGGAGTGCCTGATTGCCTTATTTCTTGTACTCCTGAGCCAGGCTTGGATCCTATTCACTACCTGGATGGGCTCTATGGAGACAGAAATACACCTTGGGCAGGAGGCCACGGCTGTGCCTGGGTCCCCAGCTGGGCCATCTGGAGACATCCGGGACCACCTCCCCATCTCGCTGAGGCACTGTGGAGCTCTGTGCTGGGTGGGAGCTGGGCTTCAGGGTAGACCCTGGTCCCAGGGTAGACCCTTGGGGCCGTCACCCCCAAAGTCCAAACTTAGAAGCCCCAAACTGGTGTGCACCCTGTGTCCCCAGCTGGAGGCACCACAGACTTGGGTCCCTCCTACAACTACCTCTTGGTGGAGCCTTCAGACCTTCAGCACACAGACCAACGCTTCCCCCGCCTCGTCCCTGGCCTCGAGCCCCGCCTGCTCCAGCTGCCCCATCCCGGCCATCTTCCTGTCTTCCAGGACTATATCCTGTGTGCTGGGGAGCAGGGGAGCCCTGGGTCTCAGGACCCCCAGTCCCTGCGGTCACCTCTTCCCTGCCCTCCTTCACCCCTGGGGGGCACCTGGTCCCAGCTCCATCTCCCAGTGCCCTCCTCCCTCTTTTCAGGAGGACTCAGACATCAGTCTTCAGGCCTCTGCCTGCCCTGAGAGGTGAAGGTCCATGTTTGGGACCTGAAATTCTGGCAGCTAGCCTTGTCCCCAGGCTGGTCCTTGACGCCTGGGCCTACCGTGAACTCTGTCCCAGTTGATCCTGGGGGCTGGGAAGAGGAGTCGCAGCGGCCACCCCTCTGGCCTCTTTCCACCCAAGCTGGGTTCCCAATCCCAGTGCAGCGAACCCTGAGGCTCACCCCTGCGCTGGTGGACGGCTGAGTGTGGACTGTCTGCAGCGGCTCTCCCAGCCTCCCAAGAGCACAGGACACACTGTGGCGTCCCCAGCCTCAGGCACCTCCTCCTCAACTAGGCGGCCCCCAGCCTGCAGTGGTTCTGTTGTAGGAAAGGGGACCCCTTCCAGGGCCCAAAACTGGGCTCTTGTCTAACACTCAGAAATGAATTGTCCGAGGAAACACATCCGCTGACAAAGCAAGAGATTTTGTTGGGAAAGGGCCCCCGGGTGGAGAGCAGGAGGGTAAGGGAACCCAGGAGAACAGCTCCGCCACATGGCTTGCAGTCTCCGGTTTTATGGTGATGGGATTAGTTTCCGGGTTGTCCTTAGCCAATCATTTTGACTCAGAGTCCTTTCTGGTGGTGCACGCCTTATTGAGCCAAGATGGATGCCAGAGAGAAGGCTTCTGGGAGGTGGTCGGACATGTAGTGTCTCCTTTTGACCTTTCCTGAACTCTTCTGGTTGGTGGCAGCTAATTAGTTCCGTGTCCCTTAGCAGGACCTCCTGTCATAAAACAACTCATGCAAATGTTACTACGGTGCCTGGCCAGGGTAGGGGTTTCAATCAGCGTGCTTCCCCTAACGGCTCCCTTGGCGGATGTCGTGGGGACTGAAATTAAAGGTGGAAACCACCTGTGGTGTCTGTGCTTGGCTGGAATATCAACACGCCTGGCTGCACCTCCCAGTGGCCTAGTCACTGCTGAAGACCCACAGACACACCAGGATCCGCGGCCACACTAGAGATCACAGAGTCCCTAACGCCCCTGGGGGTGGGCCTTCGTGTCACGCCCCCAACTCCTCCTGCTTGCTCCAGTGTGATCTGGGAAGTGAAGGTTCGTTTTGGGGGCCTGAAATCCTGGCTGCCCCTTCACAACACCAGCCCTGGACTCTGTCCTGATTGACCTGCCGTGCTGGTGGGTTTGATGCTGAGAAAGATTGAGGGCAGGAAGAGAAGGGGATGACAGAGGATGAGATGGTTGGATGGCATCACCGACTCGATGGACAGGAGGAGTCTGAGCAAGCTCCGGGAGTTGGTGATGGACAGGGAAGCCTGACGTGCTGCAGTCCGTGGGGTCACAAAGAGTCGGACACGACTCAGCGGCTGAACTGAACTGTCTGGTGGGTTTGTGTGCAGCATGGATATCCGCGCACCTGGCTGCGCCCAGCAGTGGCCTAGACACTCCCGGAGACCTGCAAACAGAAACGGGGCGAGAGCCCAGGATCTGCTAGCCATTCTGGAGATCACAGGGTCTCGGCTGAGACCCAGTCGGTGGACTCTCTGGCTTCTTCTGTGACCCCTCCCCCACAAGATTCCTAATGCACCTGGAGGGGAACCTGGGGGTCAGGTCCTAACCCACTGCTCAGCCCCGCCCAGCGGTCACACAAACCCACCCACTGGAGAAGTTTCAAGATCAGTTGCAGGAGCCTGGAGACCTGCGGAGCTCCAGATTCAAAGGTCTCCACTTGCACAGTCTCCTGTGAGCAATCGCGGAAGGCCCCAGGGATGTAGCCACTCAGACTGGAAAGGTTACCAGAGCTCCTATCAAAGCCTCCATCCTTTGTCCCCCTGGTCCAGGAGCCCTGCTGGCAGAAGGGCAGCACCCGAAAGTCTCCACCGCCCTGATGCCTTCCCGCAGCCACAAAACCCTGCAGAAACAGTGGCTGGAAGTACTGAGCACCTGCCAATAAATGCTCACTTTCCTCTTCATGGGTGAGCAGAGCAGTGCCCCGGGTACACTAGGGAAAAAGGGGAGCCTGAGAATGGGGAGGGGAAGGAGAACCCCACCTGCGTGGAGGCCCAAGACACAGGGAGGGGGAGAGGCCCAGCTGGGAGATGGGCGGCGTTCTCACTGGTGAGAGTGGAGGGGAGAAGTCATTGTGGTTTTAAAAGCTAATTGATTTTTCTTTCTTATTTGTACCCAGGCCCTTTCTTTTCCTTTCTTGCCTTATTCCTCCTCTTTACCTCCCTCTGGTGGCTGTCTGTTTTCTACTCGGTNNACATGCCGCCAAGGTGAGCGCTTAAACAAGGGTGCGGGGAGAAGAGATGATAAAGGGTGTCTCCAGGAATTCTTCCGCCCCGCCCTTATCGCTCTGCCCCAGACGGAAGGCTTTTTGAGTGGATGAGGAACTGGACTGTTTGGAAACACCTAAGGGATTATTTTCCCATTAAGGTAACAGGTCACCCTTCACCTTCTGCTTCTTCTCTGTCCCTTATCTGCCCCTCCTCAGGCTGAGTCTGAGCCCTGGCTGCCTAAGTTCAGGCAACAGGTCAGGCAGTGGGATGGTGATCCAGAGGGCAGCCCTTGTGCCCTTGACACCCTAGTAGGATCTTGAACTCTCACGTCTGTTGGTGGGGAGGGAGGTCTTTTCAGCTGGTATCTTGCCTTCTCTGCTTTCTTCCCCTCATTCTGCCCACCCATCTCCCACAGTTGGTGAAAACGGCAGAGCTGCCCCTAGACCACAATTACCTGCTGGTCACTCACCCACATGTGCTTTGGACACTTCGCGACTGAGAGCAAGGGCTTCTCCCAGCAGTTCCCCAGGCTTCGGCCCTAGACCACTGGGCTGAACAACCTCTTCTACCTTCAGGTCTATCAAGACTACTTTTTGTCCTATGGTAAGTCTTGTCCCTGGTGGCTCAGACGGTAAAGCATCTGCCTACAATGCGGGAGAACGGAGTTCAATCCCTTGGTCTGGAAGATCTCCTGGAGAAGGAAATGGCAACCCACTCCAGTATTCTTGACAGGAAAATCCCATGGACAGAGGAACCTGGTGGGCTACAGTCCATGGGGTCGCAAGAGTCAGAGACCGACTTCACTTTTCTTTCAAGTCTTGACCTGAGGCGGAGGAGGGGTCCCCCCCACTCCTGCCAGAGTGGCCCCCTACCCACCACCCAGCCCCGGGACCTGACTTGAACATTGGCCAGGCTTACAGTGGGGGTCAGTGACTGGTCTGGGAGCGAGCGTTCCACATCCTTGCTGGGAGAGGTGCTGTGGGACATACGGACAGGGGCATGGGAATACGGAGTTTGGAAGAAAAGAGGTGATATAGAGTTTGGAAGGAAAGGGGTGGAGAGCTCATAGTTCCTGTGCTAAAGGGCAGAGTGAGGGATTAGGGAGACAAGTAGCGGGTACTGACTGTCCCTGCACCCGCTCTTGTCCACAGGAGTATGTTCCGTGAACCACCAGAGCCTGGATTTTATCCTGTCCACTCCCAGCTCGGCCACTCTGTGGTCAACATGGTCCAGGGAGCCCACAAGGCCCTGCATGCCATCCCAGGGGGGCACTGCCTCACTCTCCGGAATCGTAAAGGCTTTGTCTGCCTGGCACTGAGGCACAGGTGAGTGGGGGCCCAGCCAGGGCTGCCTTCAATGGTCAGAACCTCACAGTGTCTCTGGGGATCTGCACTCTATCCCTACACACCGGTGCCCTGGAGGTGGGCTGTGTGTCCCCAGAGCTTCCACTGTGACCACCTCTAGAGGGCGCTCTTGGCAGACCTTGGGTGTTTCCTCTGCGCCTAGCCCTGGCGCCCTTTCCCCAGGCTTCCTCCCGCGCAGAGAGACAGGATCACACAGTGCGAAGCGCTGGACCCTGGGACTCAGACACCCTTGGTGCACAGTCTTTTACGACACCGTCTCACAGACAAGAACTTTCACACTTCTTCTTTTTTTTTAATCCAACTATTATTTATGTGTTTATCTTGGCTGTGCTGGGTCTTCAGTGCTATGTGGGCTTTCTCCAGTTACAGTGACTGGGGTCTAGTCTCCAGTTGTGGTACGCGGGCATCTCCTTCCGGTGGCTTCCCTTGTTGCAGAGCACAGGTTCTAGGCTCATCGGCTCAGTTGAGTACACTGACTTCATTGCCCTACTGGATGTGGGAACTTCGGGGACCAGTGATCAAACCCATCCCCTGCATTGGCAGGTGGATTCTTAACCACTGGACAACCAGGGAGGGCCCCACGCTTCTTTACTTGTGATACAGGGTTAACACCCACCTTTCCACCATATGGTGGTTGGTGACTGTGTGGAAAAATGTATAGAGGATGGCCCAGTACACACTCGTTTCTCAAGAAACATAAGTCCTTTCTCCCAGAGAGTTATCTGTAGCCACTGTCATTTGCTTCAAATGGTCTTAGGAAGTGCTATCTTGTTGGGGAGAACGTGGGGGCACTTCTAGAGCTCCTGACCTGACCAGCCCTCTTCTCTCTTGCTAACCGCCCTCCCCCCAACCAAGAGCCTCCCTGGTGCCTGTGTATTCCTTTGGGGAGGATGATATCTTCAGAGTTAAGGCTTTTGCCCCAGACTCCTGGCAGCATCTGTTCCAGATCACCTTCAAGAAGCTTGTGGGCATTTCTCCTTGCATCTTCTGGGGCTGTGGTCTCTTCTCAGCCAAGTCCTGGGGCCTGATGCCCTTGGCCAGACCCATCACCACTGTGGGTGAGCACCCGTGTCCAGGGGAGAAGGCCAATGTGAGCTGCATAGGCGGCTGAGGCCCCTCCCCTGACCTGTGTCCCCCTGTCTCTGCGTGGGCTGCCCCATCCCAGTGCCCCAGTGCCCGCAGCCCACTGAGGGGCAGGTGGACCATTATCACACGCTGTACTTGAAGGCTCTGGAGCAACTGTTCGAGGAGCACAAGGAGAGCTGCGGCCTCCCGGCTTCTACTCGCCTCACCTTCATCTAGCCCTGGCCTCACCCCTTCCCACCTCACAGCACCCCCAGCCCCTGATCCCAGTGCCTGAGCCCCCCACTGACGGCCATGCTACTGTCCAATAAGAGCCAGTGAAAGCTAAAAGTTCTCCCACACTACCATTTCCTAGAAATAGATGTCAGCCGAGCTCAGACTCCCGCTTCGGGTGTAACCAATGCCACATATATTCCAGCCCATCCCAGTGGGTATGGACTTGCTGCCTCAGACTGAGTATCACGACCTTGAGTTCTCCTCCCAGAGAGACTTAATTCTGCTGCATGAGCTTGCATAAGTCTCTTCCCTTGGCTGGGTCACTTCTCCCACTGTCAATACAGGCAAGTGTTTAGCTAAGAGCTATAGGGTTTCAGGATGGAGTTGAGGAGGGGAGCTCCCCAGAGGGCTAGGGCTCGGCTTGAATAGTGGACTTAGGATTTAGGTAGGTGAAGGCAATAGGGTAGATGGTGAAATACCATGAACAAAAGCTGGTAAGAGTCTAGGTACCTGACAGTAGTGAGTGTTGAAACTATCCCCAGTGATAGAAAAGATAGTTTTAAGTACATAGCTCACTTCTGCATCTCTTCCCATCCTTCATGTTCCCTGGGGGCTGGGAGACCAGGTGAAGCAGGGATTTATTTTACCAGAGTGCAATCCCACTGCAAGCCCAGCATTAGGCCCACATGAACTCACTCACGCAAATGAGAGAGAACTCTTGTGAAGATAAAATTATGCAGATTGAAGGACTTAGAACAGAGATTGGCAAAATAAGAGCCAATGATTTTTGCCATCATCACCATCACCCCCATCATCATCACGCGCATGGCATCTGCCCAGTGAGATGGTCAGCTGAAACAGGCTGAGGGCCCTTATGTGGTCACAGCATACTTTGACTTCTGTCTGTCCTGTCTCCTGAATGGCTTTGTGTCTTTATCCAGGACGTGAAAAGAATAACTTGTTGGAAAATGTGACTGAATGCAACTCTGTCTTCTGCTGTCTGAGAAAATTTTTTCAGTGGGAGGATTTTCTCTTGTCCTTGGATTAATCCTGGCAGTCCTGTAGCTTGTCTAGGTCATTCTCAGGTGATAAGTTCTATAGTCTTTTTTTCCCCCTCCATAGCTTCATTTACAGCTTGGAGGTCCTGACTAGCTGGTATCTCTCTCCTTTTTTTTTTTTTTTTAATTGGCAAAATATGAGTGTTGCAAAGGAACCAGCAGAGTCTACAAAGCCTTTATTTGAGTAGGGTTTGATCATAGATTTCATGTGAGCTCAGGCTTCTTTGCTTAATGGATATTGGTATTTCTTATTTGTTTGTTTTTTGCCAAAGCTTATTGATCCTGAAACTATGTAACTCAGATTAGGACTTGAACCCGTTCACGCAGGACCCAGACCCAGCCAAAACCCATGGTCTTCCGACTGAGATCACATACCTGGTGTCAGCACTTAATGAAGCTCAGGTTCTTGATGTCTCGTCACAGAAATAATTCAAGGAGAAACAAGTGCGATAGGAGAGAACCGAGTTTAGAGAGAAACACACCCCACAGACAGAGATGGGCCATGTCAGAAGGAAAGAAGGGCTCCACTCATAAAGCTGGCACCTAGAAATGTTTAGTCAGTGTATCGGTCAACACATTGATCTTCATCTGAGGAGAGGAATTTCCCACCTCCAGCAAGGGCGAGCTAGATGCAAGCAGGCGGCCATTGCTTGGCCAGAAGAGTCAGCTGGGGGAAGATGGACTAGAAAGGGGAGGGGGGATATGTTGTCTCTCCCTCCCTCACCAGCTGCTGGTCACAGCCCTGCGAACCCAAGTAGTGGTTAACCCACCCTTGCCAGGGCTTTTGATGGTCCTTGTGCAGGTCAATAGAAGGGGCAGAAACGAGGGCAGAACCCAGGTCAGGGGTCAGGGCCAGGGGTTTGGGCCAAAAGACAGAAAGCTTCAGAGGCATAGTGGCCCCTGTGTGACTCCTCTCTACAGAAGGCCAGGCTGCACCAATCGCCTCTGCCCCAGGGCCTCCAGGTGTATGCCCTCCTGTGGTGGATCTCCGACTTTCTGGGGCTGGGTGAGTCCTTACAGTTCTGAGCACCCCTGGGTCTGGCTCTCTGCTTCCCCATACCAGTTGGGAGGGAGGCGGGGCTGGGATCTCTGGGGTAGGGTCCTTCAAGAGGTGAGAAACATGTAGATTGGACAGATGGGCCAGAAGTCATGGAACAGGGTCAGGGGGTGTAAAGGGGGAACCTGGGACTTAAACCTCCGGAGTCAGAGTCCCCCCCTCCCCAACACACACACACCACACCCCCTCCAGCCCAGGTGCGTCTGGCTATCTTGCTCCTCGTACTTCTGAGCTGGGCCTAGATCATAGTGGTCCACTACCTGGATGGGCTCTACGGAGATAGAAACATACCTTGGGCAGGAGGCCACAACTTTGCCTGGGTCCTCAACTGGGCCATCTGGAGACATTTCTGGGACCACCTCCCCATCTCGCTGAGGCACTGCGGAACTCTGTGCTGGGTGGGAGCTGGGCTTCAGGGTAGACCCTAGGGACCATCACCCCCAAAGTCCAAACATAGCAACCCCTCCATCCCCCTGGTGTACACCCTCCATCTCCAGCTGGTGGACACCACAGAGCTGGGTCCCTCCCACAACTACCTCTTGGTGGGGCTTCCACCCCCTTGGGGTCCTGGCCCTTGGGGTCTTCAGCACCTTCAACACAGAGACCAGCGGCTTCTCCCACCTCTTCCCTGGCCTCCAGCCCCACCTGCTCAGCCTGCCCTGTCGCTTCCATCTTCCTGTGTGCTGGTGAGCAGGGAAGCCCTGGGTCTCAGGACCTTCGGTCACTTCCTCCCCGTCCTCCTCCCCTCTGGGGGCACCTGGTCCAGCTCCACTTTTCCAGTGGCCCCTCCCTCTTTTCTGGAAGACTCAGGCGTCAGGTCTTCCTGCCTCTGCTCTGCCTCATCAGGTTTGGTGTCGCCTGACAAGGCCAGTGGGGTCACAAAGAGACAGACATGACCGAGCGACTGAACTGAACTGATAAGGCCAGTGTGTGCTATCTCTTGTCCAGGCCTGGTGGCCACGCTGGCTGTGAGTTAGCCCCTAGAAGTGCTGGATGGTAATCCACAGGGGACCCTGTGTGCACTTGACCCCACTATAGGGCCTTGGATCCTGAAGTCTGTTGGTGTGGAGGGAGGACTTTTCACCTGGTGTCCTGCCATCTCTGCTTTCTTCCCCTCATCCTGCCCCCTGGACCCCACAGCTGGTGAAAACCACGGAGCTCCCCCTCCATGGGAACTACTTACTGCTTGCCCACCCTCATGGAATCACCAGCATCGGAATCCTCTGTAACTTTGGCACTGAGAGCACAGGAATCTCCCAGCAGTTCCCCGGGCTTCAGTTCTCGGGAACCTCACTTAACGGCATCTTCTACATCCCATTCTGCTGAGACTGTGTTATGTCTTATGATGAGTCTAGAGATGAGGGGGAGGAGGTGACCCCACCTGACGCCTGCTAGAGTGGACCCCACCCAGCACCCAGCCCAGGGACCTGACTTGAACATTGGCCAGGCTCACAGTGGGCATCCGTGGATGGTTTTGGAGTAAGTGTCCTGCATCCTTGCTGGAAGAGGCGCTGTAGCACACACTGACAGGGGGACAGGGTAGGGAGTCTGGAAAGGGATGGTTATTTCATGTTTCCTGTGCAAAAGCACAGGTGGGACAGACTAGGGAGCTGAGGAGGGTGCACTGACGGTTACTGCACTCCCTCTTGTCCTCAGGACTGCGTTCTCCAAACCACCAGAGTCAGGGTTTTAACCTGTCCCAGTCCCAGCTGGACCAGGCTCTGTTCATTCTGGTTGGGGGAGCCCACGAGGCCCTGTATGACATCCCAGGGGAACACTTCCCCACTCTCCCCACCAAAATCGTAAAAGTTTTGTCCTCCTGGCAGTGAGGCACGGGTGAATGGCTGGGTGAATGGCTGTCCAGCTGGGACTCCTCTCAATGGTCGAAACCTCACAGTGTGTCTAGGGATCTACACCCTATCCATTGTGTCTAGGGATCTACACCCTATCCCTACACCCTGCCCCTGGAGGTGACTGTGTTCCCACAACTTACACGGTCACCACCTCTAGAGGGCGCTCTGGGCAGCCCTTCAGGGTGTGCTGTGCTCAGCCCTGAGCCCCTTCCCCAGCATTCCTCCCACGGAGAGAGCAACAAGATCACAGTGCGAATCGCTGGATCCTGGGGCTCAGACTCCCTCAGCTCACATTCTTTTATGATACCCTCTCACAGGCAAGAGATTGCATGATCCTTTATGTGTGAAAAAGGATAAATACCCACCTTGCCACCATGCTGTAGTTGAGACTGTATGAGAAAATGTATATATGAAGTTAGAGTATACATTAATCTTAAGAAATGTAAGTCTCTTCTTCTAGATATTTCTTTGGAGCACCATCATTTGCTTCAGATGGCCTTGGGAAGTGGGAACCTGTGGGGGAGGAATGTGGGGACCCTCCTAGAGCCGCTGATCTGACCAGCCCTCTTCTCTCTTGTCTCCCCACTTTCCCAGCACCTCCCTGGTGCCCGTGTACTCCTTTGGGGAGAATGACATCTTCAGAGTTAAGGCTTCTGCCCCAGCCTCCTGGCAGCCTAGGTTCCAGATCACCTTCAAGAAGCTCGTGGGCATTTCTCCTTGCATCTTCTGGGGCCGTAGTCTCGTCTCAGCCAGGTCCTGGGTCTGGTGCCCTTCTCCAGACCCATCACCACTGTGGGTAAGTGCCCGGCTTGAAGGAAGAAGGCCGCTATCATCTGTGTGCAGCCAAGGTCCCTCCCCTGACCTGTGCCCCCCTGCCCCTGCAGTGGGCCGCCTCATCCCGGTGCCCCAGTGCCCACAGCCCGTCGAGCAGCAGGTGGACCGCTATCACACGCTCTACATGAAGGCTGTGGAGCAACTGTTCGAGGAGCACAGGAGAGCTGCAGCCTCCCGGCTTCTACTCGCCTCCCCTTCATCTAGCCCTGGCCTCACCCCTCCCCACCTCACAGCCTCCCAGCCCCGGATCCCAGTGCCCAAGCCCCCCACCGACTGCCATGCTACTGTGCCAATAAGAGCCAGTTCTCTCACCACTGCTTCATAGAGTCTCTCTGGGAGTGAACCTGCCCNNNNTCCATCTCCACCTGATCGAGACAGACTTGCTGCCTTAGACTGATAGCAGGGCCCTGAATTCTCCCCCCAGAGACTGAATTCTGCTCTTTCAGCTTCTGCCTAAGTCTCTTCCCTTGGTTGGGGCCTTTCTCCCTCTAAATAAAGGCATCTGCTTAGCTAAGAGATATAGGGCATCAGAATGGTATTGGGGAGGGTAGATCCATGAAGAAATATTCTCTGAAGTGTGAACAGCATTTGGGTAGGTGGAGACAATAGGGTAGATGGTGAAATACTATCAACAAAAGCTGACAAGGGTCAAGAGTACCTGTGGGAAGGGAGAGTTGGAATGAGCCTTCGTGATAGAAAAGAAAGAGTTAAGTACACAGCTTCCCTTTGCTCTCCTCCCATCCTTCCTGCTCCCTCAGGGCTGGGAGATCATGTGAAGCAGGGGTTTATTTTACCATATGAAGCCCTACTGCAAGCCCAGCATTAGGTCCACATGACCTCATTCACTCAGTGAGAAGGGACGGACTCTTGGCAAAACTAACTTATTAGGATCAAAAAATTTAAAAGAGTTTGGCAAAAAAAGAGCCAATGAATTTATCACTATCATGTCCCTCACCACCACCATCATCATCATCACAGGCATGGCACCAGTGAAATATCGTGAGGGACTTTATGTGATCCAGTGGACAGGAACCAGCCTGCAGGGGACACAGATGGTACCCCTGGTCCGAGAGGATCCCACGGAGCAACTAAGGATGCCAAGGATCAACTAAGCCCAAAGGCCACAAAGAGTGAAACTTTGTGGGGACCAGGAGCCACAACCCCTGAGCTTGGAAGCCACCGCTACCGAAGCCGTGAGCCTGGGGCCTGTATTCTGAAAGTAGAGAAGGCGCCACAGTGAGAAGTCCGTGCACAGCAAGGCAGAGTAGCCCCATTCACTGCAACTAGAGAAAGCCCTTCACACCAACAAAGACCCAGCACAGCCATTGATAAATACATAATTTGAAATATTTGTAATACTTTTTTATTTTAACTTTTTTCTATTTTATTTTTAGCTGCCTTGGTCTTGCTTTTACATGTGGGGCTTTCACTATTTACCCAAAGCCAGGGCTACTCTCTACTGGCGATGCACATGCGTCTCGGCCCTGGCTTCTGTGTTGCTGAGAACAGACTCTAGAATGCTCAGGTTTCGGTAGTTGTGGCTCCAGCTAAGTAGTTGTAGCACATAGACTTAGTTGCCTCACGGCATGTGGCATCTTCCCCGACCAGGGATCGAACCCATATCTCCTGCCTTCCCAAGAAGATTCCTAAGTGCTGGGCCACCAGGGAAGTCCAATTCTCTTTTCATTAAAAAATTGTTTTAAAAAACGATGATTGAGGAATTCCCAGGTGGTACAATGGATGGGACTGTGAGTTCACACTGCCTAGAGCCCTGGTTCAGTCCCTAGTCAGGAAGTAAAATCCCACAGGGCACGGCGGAGCTCAACAACAAGAAAGAACACTTTCCTTGACCTGAAAACTGCTGGTTCACCACCTCTGGTCATTGTTGACCTGGGCCGTGGTCACGGTGAGGACCGGCCCCAGTCCGCCTAAGGGTGTGCCCGGCCCAGTGGACTCTCTCTTAGAGGGGCTCCCCAGTTCTTAGCATTTCTGAAAAAGCCATGCCCCCAGAGGTCTCTCCACCGGGGCCTAAGCTGCTCCTCAGGGATTAAAGCTTCCCGCACATCCTCTTCCTCTCAGGGCCAGGCCCCGGGGGAATAATGGGGAGCCCTGCTATTCAGGGTACACACCCACATGGTGAGCCCCACTGGCCCAGACCTCTGGCCTTGGGTGAGCCCAGGGACCAGCTGGAGTCAATGCTCAGATCCCAGATCAGATCACTGAGCCTGCAGATCTGCAATCAGAAGGGATTTGTCAAGTTGGCACTGGAACACCAGTGAGGCACCCAGGAGGTGGTGGGCGGGGGGCAGTTGGTACTGGGCCTAGCCTCTGGGGCAAGGCTGCTGGGGAGGAGCCCCGCCTCCAGGGCCTGGAAATCAGGCGTCCCCTGTGCCCCCCAGAACCTCCCCAGTGCCAGTCTTCTCTTTGGGGGAGAATGAGGCCTTCCACAGTTTCTGAACTCACCAGGGTTCTAGGTGGAAAGACCCAGGAAACACGGGGCCGCTGCTGAGAGTGGCTCTACAAACGTTCCAAGGCCCAGGGCCCCCAACTGCCCTTCCACACCCGAAACCTCTGCCTACTCTGCTCCCAGGCTCCCCAGCCTGCTACCCGCTCCCGGTCTCAAGGCCCCCCGCATGGTTGGGAGGTGAAGGTCCCAGGTTGGGGCCTGAATACTTGGTGCCAGCCCCGCCCCCAGGCTGGCATTTGGCCAACCCACCAGCCCCGAACTCTGTCCCACTGGATCCCTTGAGAGGGAAGGGCACTTCAAAGCATCTCAGCGATCACCCCTCTTGATCCTCTTCTGCCCACAGTGGGGGCTCCCATCCCGGTACAACTGTGTGGGCTGTGGGGGCGGAAGGGGTACTTCAGCGCATGCGCACGCGCTGCTCTCGGTGTCCGGTCTCAGCTGAGCAGCTCTCGCAGCTGTTCCAAGATCAGACCCTGTGCTACCCAGTCCCCGCCCACGGACACCTCCTCTTCATCTAGTTGGCCTCAGGCCCCTGGAGGAGTGCGGCTGGCGACTGAAATTCAACCTGGGAATAAACTCGTGTGTTGGCGTGTTTCTCCTCGGGGTTGAGATACCGGCCGGCGCTAATTAATGCCTCC
>SJYF01000598.1:101460-116666 GCA_006410515.1 Procapra przewalskii | reverse complement strand
TGCACGTGGACGGAGGGTCTCGGAGACAGGCGACCCCCGCCGCCTCCGTCCGCCAGCAGGCCCCAGAGCCCCCGTTCCTCGCGCGAATTCCCTGCGGCAGTGATTCGGAACCCTGATATCGCGACCCGTGCGCTCCCCCTGGCTCCGGACGGTCCCGCCGCCCCCTAGTCACCTCCCTCTGGCCCTACAAATGCGCCCCCTCCCCGCCGCTTCTCCCGAAAGCCATTTCCAGCTGCTCTTCCTTCCGAGGCCGGCTCGCCCACCCGCTCCGGTAAGTGAGGGCCTCTGAGAACTGGAGGAAGGAAAAAGAGCGGCTCACACAAAGGGCAGCCCCCAAGGACCCCTGCAGGTGCAGCCCACGCCCCTCGGTCCCCCCTCCCCTCCCTCTTCGCACAGCCTACCATCCTGCAGCCTCCGGCCCTGCGCGTCCCTCTTCGGCCACCGTAGGCGCCAGCTCCACTCCCTTTCTTACCCTTTCGCCTCCTTCCCTCCCTCTCGCTTGAAGCCCCGCCCCGTCCGCCAGGGCCCCGGGAACCAACGCGCTGCGTACTGCGCAGGCGCCGACGCTGCGAGGCGCGCGGGCGGGGCCGGAGGCGGAGAAGCGGTGGCCATGGCAACCAGGTCTTTGACTTCAGCTTTGAGTAGCCCTGTCGTCATGGTAACAAGGCTGTCTTGTGGGCTGGTTGGAAGATGGGGGAGGAGGACAATGAGAACCTCGCGCTTTGGAACCTAGGGGGAAAAAGGCGGGAAAAGGGGTGAAAGGTGGATAAGATGACCCCTGGAGTTTGTGAGGAAGTAGGGTGATTTAATGGAAGGGGTGTGGGCGATTGAGAGGGAGCAGGGTGGAAACTATCTGCAGAGAAGGAGGAATGACGAGGAAGGCAAAGACAAAGGGTGGTGGTGGGGCAGGTATGAGAAAAGTATGGAGCTCAAAACATATCTACTGAGAACCTGCTGGATGCAACGCTCAGAGTAAGAGAAAGGTGTAGGTAATGAGGCAGACAAGAAATGAGAGGAGAAGCTGATAGAAAAGTGATGTAAGGAAGAGGAGGAGAAACATGATTAAGAGGAAAGAAAGAGGAAGAAATAAAGAAAATCTTGAAAAGTTAGCATGGGTCAAAGCTAAAAAGGGCCCCTGTAACCCAGACACGAGTGTAAAGATGAGACGGAGGTAAATTGCAATACATGTTTTTTTGAGAGGATTTGCAAGTGTGAGTGTGTGTGTCCACATGCTAAAGGACTTTGCATATAAATGGATAAGAGGAAATCTTAAAATTTGTCATGCCGAAAGCTTAATGGTATATTTCTAGACAACTGTCGGTAACTAATGATGTTATTATTTTTGAGTAGCACTTGAAGCAATTGTTGGTAAGGCCCTACCTGTCTCTGCTTTGTATTCTTTTCTTCTTACTCTTTTTTATGGAGGTCATATGCTTTAATTGCAAGAGGGTGGGCTTAATTCACCTGCGATGCAATCTGGTCTCTGACCCTGACCTGATGTACAGTCTCAGATGGGTCATTTAAACCTCCATTTCCTCATTTAAAAAATGAAGATAGTAATACCAACCTTGCAGGTCTGATTTGAGGCTGGATAGAAAGTATCTGAAACATTGTCAACAGTTGATAGTGCAATATCAGTAGTGATTACTGATAACAGTAGTAATTACTACTGTTTGCTTTTCCCAACTTCTTTCTTCTACTTTTTCTTCATCCTTTCTTTTTCATGTCCTTTTCTTCTCTGCCTTTGTCATAGGCTTGCCGATAACATAGATGTTGGCTGAATATCTTGGTGTTATTTTTTTAGGTCAGAAATAATATCAATAAGGTAAGTTGTTAGAGTCAGTAAGGGTACTTTGTTACGGAGTGAAAAGAAGGAACGAGAGTGTGTAAGAAGGACAGAAGGCAAAATAATAAAATGTGCTCATGGGGGAGAGGAGAAGGTTGTTTATAAAGAAGTAATGAGCAGTGAGGCAAAGAAGAGATCTAAGCAACAGCCCGAAGAAGTGCGGAAGATCCAGAGATGTAAGCTCCTACACTCCTTGAAAAGATGGCACTTTCTAGAATTCCTTATCTCAACATGCTGTGCCTAGCTGCAGAGAAGATAAGATTCATGAGAGAATTGTTAGAAATATGGGTTTTGCTCATGTAGAATCATAGACCTAAGTGGTTTAAACTAGCTAGAAGATGGTAGACTACATTTCTTCATTGTTAGTGAATGATATACATAGATAATCTATGAGTTAGTAGCTCCAATAAACTTGTATCTGCAGGTAAGTTTGGGTTTGATGCAGTGGGAAGTTGGGAGTCATTATGATTGTCCAAGCTGGTGAATAACTTGGTGGAAAACATTTTCAGAAGGTTAATCTTATAGTAATATGGGAACAATTTGAAAGAACAAATGGAAGGCTGCAAGATCATCAGGGACAGGGGTCCCCAACCTCCAGGATCTAATGCCTGATAACTTAAGGTGGAGCTGATGTAATAATAATTGAAATAAAGTACACAGTAATTATAATGTGCATGAATCATCCCGAAACCACCTGTAGCCATCTGTGGAAAAATTATCTTCCATGAAACCGGCCCCTGGTGCCCAGGAGGCAGTTTCGGGAATCTAGACACAAAGATGAAATGAAAAGTGAAAGTGAAAGTCACTTAGTCATGTCTGACTCTTTGGGACCCCATGGCCTATACAGTCCATGGAATTCTCCAGGCCAGAATACTTTCCCTTCTCCAGGGGATCTTCCCATCCCAGTGTTTGAGCCCAGGTCTCCCACATTGCAGGTGGATTCTTTACCAGCTGAGCCACAATAGAAGCCCAAGAATACTGGAGTGGGTAGTCTATCCCTTCTCCAGCAGATCTTCCCAACCCAGGAATTGAGAACCAGGGTCTCCTTTACCAACTGAGCTGTGAGGGAAGCCCATGGAGTTGGACAAATTTGAGAAATACCTGTAATGCACCAATCAATTGAAGTTGGGAACTCATCTGAGTAGAAGAGGAAGAAGAATCAAAGATGAGTCTGAAGGATTAGTGGTGCCTTTTGTATAAATGTAAAAATAGAAGAGGTGAGATTCTCCTTCATAGGTATGATTGGTGTTTGTATTGTTATCTGGCAAAGCCCATGCTGCCACCTCGCCTTCCCTCCTCTGGCTGAAGAAGTTCCTGCAGTGGGGGAAAGGGGGGTCCAGATGGCCCCTGAAGCCTTTCATTTCTGAGTCTGTGATCTGTCTCCCTCTTATGATGATGCTCCCTGCAACCATTTTTGGCTCATTCTGTAAGTAGTCATTGTTCTCTGATGATGTCATTTGGAGTCATCTCTGGGTTTTTTTTTAACTTCTTCTTTTTTTAACTAAGCAATTGGGACCTTATTGTATGCTGTTCCTAAGCGTCCTGAATACTTTGTGTGGTAGATGTTTGCCGTTCTTTTTCACTTCCCTGGCTCTAAACCCCCTTCCTAGGGTTTGGGAATCCTTACATTATGATGCCAGGGGGAAACAGCACAACCTCACAGTGTAGCATTTGAATTCGCTTTTTGTACCCACAGCATGAGCCTGTCTGCTGGACTCGGCCAGTCCACCCACCAACCTGGATGTTGATCCAGGAGGGAAGGAGGTGGGGTGGGGTAATGAGGACAGGTAAGGGTCCTGAATACTTTGAAGTCTGAATTCAAAGTATTGAATTTGAATTCTGAAGGGTCCTGAATACTTCTGAATTCTGGCAGAGGGTCAGAGGACAAAACCTAGGGCTCAGGTGGAGTGGCACCAATGGCAGCGTCCTGTGCACCAATGGCAGCAAGGGGTACCATGTAGGCATCCCATGATTTGTGATTTGGGCCACTGTCTCTAGCGTGAGACCTTCTGCTGGTTCTCTGGCCCTCCCGACAATTCCTTGAGCTCCCCAGTTTCCTTTTGTGTTTCATTTAGCCAGAGTTGGTTTCAATCCCCAGTTAACTCAGGACTCTGGTAAGCGTGGTAATCAGGTTGTACTGTCCGTTGACCACACATGTGAGTTGGCCCCACCTGTTCAGCTGGTTTGGAAGTGCCTCGTGGGATGATGTCTTACTCATCTTTTATTTCTTTACAGCACCTGTCACAGTGCTTGTTGATTGACTTCAGTTATGATTGGCGTGCATGGTTACCTCATCTAGGTTTTCTTTAAATTTTAGTTTATTCATTTATTATTGTCTATGCTGGAGCTTTCTCCAGTTGTGCATGTTGCAGTGGCTTCTCTTGTTGCGGCCCTCAGGCTTCCGAGTTGTGGCTCAGAGACTCTAGAGCTCGCGCTCAGTAATTCTGGTGCGCAGGCTGTGGTCTCGAAGCACATGGGATCTTCCCAGATTGGGGATCTAACCTGAGTCCCCTGATCGGCAGCTGGTAGACTCTTAACTACCGGACCACTAGGGAAGTCTTAGATATTTCCATCTTACTTCTCACCCCAAACATGCTAAATTCTAGTTTCTAAATACTAGTACCTATCTAATATCTATTATTCCTGCTGGAGGACAAGCTGTCCTCATTTCGCTTTTCCTGTAAACATAGTTCCTTTGGCTGATCTGGGTCTTTGTTGTGGCAGGCAGTGTTTTTAGTGGCGGCAGGTGAGACCTAGTTCTTAACCTGAGGCGGAACCTCGTTTCCACTCCACGCATTAGGAGTGTGGAGTCTTAGCCACTGGACCTCCAGGCTTCACTGTTTCTCCTGTGCTGAGCATAGGGCCTGGCACACAGCAGGTGCTGCCATTGGTTGGATAAACATACTGGATTCCCCCACTGGAAAGTTCCATTGTCATCTCAAACTTCCTTTGCCACAAATGAGTACCTTCCTTCTCCCTTCCCCTGAAACCATCCCATCTCTTGGTTTCCCAGCTACCTTTTTCTCAGTTTTCAGACTCTAAGCCTTGGACGTGAAGGGTAACAAAAAGCATGGCTGTTCAAGGGACTGCTTGGTTAGACTAAGAGAATGTGTATGGAAAAGGGGGAATCTACTGGCTAGGTTATCAGAGGAGGGAGTCTGAAAACCACCCTGGTGACTTGAGACTTGAGACTTCATTCTCAGGTGACTTGAACCTGCCTTGCTATTTATTTTTCTTTGTGATTTTTTCACATTGTTTTCTGGAATGCCCTGCCATTCCCTCCCAACAGACCCAAATCCCTCTTATTCATCCTATAAGTCTGGACCAAGCAGCCAGTCCTGATAACCCTTGGTGCTCTAGTCTAGACCCCAGTGACTATTTCTACAATGTTGCTTTCAACCATTTTTGCAGTGACTTCCCAGGTGGCACAGTTGAAAGAAGCTGCCTGCCAGTGCAGGAGATGCAAGAGACTCAGCTTCCATCCTTGGATCGGGAAAATCCCCCGGAGTAGGAAATGGCAACTTGCTCCAGTATTCTTGCCTGAAAAATTCTATGGACAGAGGAGCCTGGTGGGTTACAGTCCGTGGGGTTGCTAAGAATCAGACAGGACTGAGTGACTGAGGGCACAGTACACCCACAACATTTCAGCTTTTTGGTGTCTATTCTCTGTAGAAGCAGGCAGACCTTATTTTATTATGCTTTGTTTTATTATGCTTCACAGATACTGAGTTGTTTTTTGTTTTTAACAAGTTGAAGGTTTATAGCAACCCCACATTGAACAAGCCTATTCACACAATTTTTCCAACAATATTTGCTCACTTCGCATCTCTGTGTCACATCTTCGTAATTCTTGCAATGTTTTAAACTTCTAAATCGCTATGATCTTTGTTATGGTGACCTGCGATCGGTGACCTTTGATATTACTGTTGTAACTGTAGATGCAGTGGAAAAAGCAAGAGAGCTGGAAGTGGAGCCTGAGGATCTGACTGAGTTGCTGTGATCGCGAGACAAAACTAATGCATGAAGAGTCTTTTATTCCAGGTGAGCAAAGAAAATAGTTCCTTGAGATAGAATTTACTCCTGGCGCTGTTGCTGTGAAGAAGGCTGAAGTGACGAGCAAGTAGTGAGAGTATTACATCAACTTAGTTGATAAAGCTATGGCAAGGTCAGAGGGCATTGCCTCTCATTTTGAAAGAAGTTCTGCTGTAAGTAAAGTGCTTTCAAACGGCATCGCATGCTACAGAGAAATTGTGAAGGGAAGGGTCAATCAATGCAGTTGATTGTTGTCCTATTTTAAGAAATTTCACAGCCGTCACAGCCTTTAGCAACCACCACCCTGACCAGTTCAACATCAAGGCAAGACCTTCCACCAGCAAAGAGATTAAAATTATGATGTTTAGTATTGCTTTGCAATAAAGTATTTATAAAGTCCATACATGTTTCTTATCTATTTATTTTGAGGTAGAATTGGTATGCAACATTATGTTAGTTTCAGGTGTACGACGTAATAATTTGATATTGGCACACACTACAAAGGACCCCCACAATAAGTCCAGCTAATGCCCCGTCACCATAAAACTGACCCTCTTAAATCTTTTTCCCTTCCAAATTCCTTCCCCTCTCATAAACAGATAATCTATTCTGTGTATCTGTGAGTGTTGTCTTGTTTTCTTTCCTTTCATTTTTTCTTGGTTTTGTTTCTTAGATTCCGCAAACAAGGAAGCCAAGACTAACAGTGTTAGTTAGTCTTACTCTGCTTAGCAGAATGCCCTCAACTTCCTGCCATCCCTGTTGTCACAGACAGCAAGATAACCTTTATTATGTAAAGTCCATACAGTTTTTTAGACCTAATGTTATTGCACACCTAATAAGCTTCAGCACAGTATGAATATAACTTTTACATGCACTGGGAAATCAGAAAAATCTGTGTGACTCACTTTATTTCGACATTCTGGAACCAAAGGTGTGTCTCTCCAAGGTATGCCTGTACTTGATAATAAAAAACATCACTTTATGCTCAGTTTTAAAAATGCTTTGCACACACAAAAAAGTGCTTCATAGCCCCCAGTATACAGACACGTTTAAAGAAAAACATGTTAAATTTATTGGAGTTCAAACTTGGCAAGATGATGGTGGAAGCCACAGTTGCTCAGCTTCAGCTAAGAAACTTTCCACTGGAGTCAAAGCGACCTCTGGTGGCCAGGGGACAAAAGGCTGCATTCGGGACGCTGGTGTTCAAGCTGGAAAGGCACAGGTGTGGCCCTAGTGACGGGACCTTGACCCTGGCTGGATGCCCTAGTGACGACCCCTTGACCCTGGCTGCGTTTGAGCCCTCCTGTGTGTTCAGGGTGACCTGGGCTCACTGACGTCAACGGAGAGGGCGGTACAGTGTAATGCCTGATAGCCTGGGGCGAGTGATTCAACTTCTGTGTCCCTACAGAAGTGCCTGCTACGTTTAGCACAAGGAAACTCACTTGGGGAACCTCCTTTAAAAAATGATTTGGAAAACAGATAGTGTCTCCTTGACGAGTTTCCCTCTGATAGAGTCATTTTACTATTGTGGGATTTATAGAATCCGTAGCCATTGCCTATATGAGGGCAGACAAAATTTCTACTGGGTGAGAGGAACAGGAAATCGGCAGTTTTATGATGGAGGCAGGGCAGGTCTTGTGGGTTTTTCATCCCTAGAAATAGAGAAAGGGTGGGTTGGAAGAGCCGCGGAGGGGGCCCAGGTGAAGCCAAGGAGGGCTGGCTTTGCACTCTGAAGCTGCATCCCCGTCTTTGTCCTCAAAATATCCAAGAAGAGCAAAAGGGGCTATTAACTGGGGCACTTCCTGGAGCGATCTCCCTCGGTGGTGAAGAGATCCTTTCTGCAGGACTCTTTTCTTCTTAGCCTTCTCAGCGTGTACAGACAGTGTTTGAACTACATCCTGCGGAATTAAGGCTACAATGTGTCCTGCTTTTGGAAGCAGCATCTTGTGCAGAAAAAGGAGGCTCTTGTGGTTTCTAAGCAGATCTGTTTCAGATGGGTAACTCCTCAACAACTAGCCCAGCGCCTGATATCGGTCATCTTTTCAGGGTATAAAGAGGACAAAAGATAAATCTGGATCCTGGTGCCCTGAATTCTTGGATGTTTGCCTTCATGAGCGCAGCTACCCGCTGTGAGCCCAAAGCAGGATCTGTCTAGGAGGCAGGAAGTAGGAGGGATGCCTTGGCACCAGCTGAAGTTTTGGGCACAGGTCTCATTATGGAAGTATCTTGTTAACTAAATGACGCCACGTCTAGGCTTTGTGTCTGTGGTCCAAGCCAGCTCGGAAGAGGCCAAGTAACCTCTAAGGCCTTTTCTCCCCACTAGCTCTGCAGTCATATCTTGACCCTGCCGGGCTTTCAACTGCACGGTGAGACTAGGAAAGGAAAGATGGAGAAGCCACTGAGGTTTAAAGAGAGCCTCTCTCATCCAAAACTGAGAGTAGGGACTTCCCTAGCGGTCCAACATGTTAAGAATCTGCCTTTCAACGCAGGGGGTGCGTGTTCGATCCTTGGTCAGGGAACTAAGGTCCTATATATCGTGGGGTTCCTGAGCCAGCCCACTCTAGAGCCCATGCGCCGTAACTAGAGAGCAGCCTGCACGCCACAAGGAAAGATCCCGTGTGCCGCAACTAAGACCTGTGCGCACGTGCCAAGTCGCTTCAGTCATGTCCGACTCTTTGCGGCCCCGTGGACTATAACCCGCCAGGCTCCTCTGTCCGTAGGGCTCTCCAGGCAAGAATACCGGAGTGGATTGTCATGCCCTCCTCCAGGGGAGTCTTCCTGTCCCAGGGGTCAAAACCACATCCCTTATGTCTCCCTCATTGGCAGATGGTTTCTTTCACCACTAGCGCCACCCAGGAAGTCCCAACTAAAACCCATGGAGCCAAATAAATGACAAAATAAAATTTAAGGGCTTCCCTGGCGGCCCAGTGGTTAAGAATCTGCTTTGCAGTACAGGGGACACCGGTTCGATCCCTGGTCCAGGAAGATCCCACATGCCTTGGGGCAACTAAGCCCATGTGCTGCAACTGCTAAATGCCTGGAGCCTTTGCCAGGCAAGGAGAGAGTAGCCCCCACTCGCCACTAGAGAAGGCCTAAGCACAGCAATGGGGACCCAGCATAGCCAGAAATAATACGTTCATTAATAACATAAATTTTAATAAAAAATAGAAATAAAGCTGAGAGTAGGTTTGGGGAGCTGCTCGCCCTTGGCCTCTCTCTTCTGGATCCTGCCCTGATTCCCACTGGCTTTCTAAGGAGAAAAGAAGACTTGCCCTCCAGGCTCGAGTGCACTGTAGGGCCCCTCTTACTGCAACAGCCTCACGGGATGCAAGCCTGAAAGGTAAAGAGAGGAAGCCACAAGGAGACGTGATGTGACAAGCACATCTCGGAACATCCTGGCACATTGTGTTGGAGGCACCCAAGGATGCCCCTGGACTGACCCTTCGGAGGGAAACAGGAATGGGAAGGGCAGCGAGAAAGCCTCAGTACACACTGAATGATTGAGGAGGGAGGCGATGAATGAAGACCCTTTCTGGATTTACTCTGCAAAACATTATAATCAAAGTTTGCTCCAAGGCAGGCTAACATAATTTTAGGGAAAATTATAATGTGAAGCTTCTTTTAGTTCAAGATCTGAAGTCTTATCCTTTTTTTTTTTTTTTTTTTAATTTGGCTGTACTGGGTCTTGGTTGCGGCATGCAGGATCCTTTTAGTTTCGGCAGGCAAATTCAGCTGTGGCACATGGGATTTAGTTCCCCGACCAGGGATTGAACCCAGGCCCCTTGCATTGGGAGCTCGGAGTCTTAGCCACTGGACCACCAGGGAAGTCCTAAAGTCTGTCTTTATTCATGGTGGTGTGCTTATTTAGGAAAGTTGTGAAGGCTTTTTTAAGCTTCAGAAAAGGTAAGATTAGTACCAAGCAAAATGGTCACTTTAAATTGTTTTGTATACCATTTGAAGCTGTTTGTGTGACCAGAATCACATACTTGTGGGATTGGGAGGTTCTTAAAAGACACTTAATCCCATTGCTAGGAAGTTATCTTATGGATATGGGAGCACACATACACAGGCATGAAGGTACAAGGATGTCCATCTCCGCATTCTTGGTAACAACAATGACATATTTTTTAAGTCAGGAAACAAAATGTCAACCAGCAATCCACTTCTACCCTTTCAAACTGTTCAAATGTCTTAGTATGAGAAGGAATTCCTTATCATTAAAAAAAAAAAAAACTCACCTCCTCTACCCTGACTGCTGAATGATGCCCACCAGCAGGTCATCTTGGATGTCCTTGAACACTTCCAGTGAGGGAAAGCTCACTGCTGCTTAACTATCAGACAATGTTTTGACCAACAGCCCCTGGACAAGAATGGGTTGCTATTAAGACATGATCCAAGTTTCCAGGGGGGCTGGGTCTATCAGTCCCATCTTTAGGGCTCTGGAGCTGGACAGCACAAGATTTTGACAGCTAGTTCTTGGTATTTTTTCCATTTAAAAATTCCTGTGGAATATATAAATGGAAAATAATTGGGGGAAGAAGTTCCCCTAGCAAAAGCCTTCAAGATATTGGAAGAAGACAATAAAGGACTTTTCAGGATAACATTTTAAGGAGGATATTAACAATTTATGTAACAAAAGAGCCTTCTTTCAAAGAACCTGATATGTCGATGAGGGTGGGGAGGATAACATACACACCCCAAATTAAAGAGTGCTTGCAAGCACTGTTACACACCAAGGTGAGTGCTTGCCAAGTAGAGAGTGACGATGTTGACTGGATCCACTGGGAATACAGGGTGGAGGAAATGGATTTGGTTTGTGTTTTGAGAAATGGGGAGTGGGGTAGGTATGGGGAGGATGGGAACATTTGGTGGGGAAAGAAATGAACAGAATGGGAAGTGACAGGGACACTGAAAAGGGGTGTCTGGGTGGGTGGCAGGTGTCTGAGGAACCCTCTTTCCTGTTTTTTTTGGCCATGCCAGGCGGCATGTGGGATCTTCCCCAACCAGAGAGGGAACCCACGCCCCCTGCAGTAGAAGCAGAGTCTTAACCACTGGACCACCAAGGAAGCCCCTCTTTTCTTTTTGAGGATGAGGCCCAAAGGGAGAAGCATGTGGTACACAATGTGTCCCCCCCCCGGGGGTCTGCTTGCAGACCAGCCCTGCAGATTCACCCAGGACAGGTCGGTGTGCCTTGCCCCTTGTGGATGTGTGTTTCATAAAGATCCCAGTTCGTCAGGTCTGTAAACTGATAGGGTCTGGATTTTGTGCTGTGTGAAACAAGGAAAGCCATGGCCAAGAACTATTTTAGAATATTCTTTTCATTTATTATTTTTTAAAAACAGCAACATTTTTTTTTACTTGCTTCTATATCAAAAGTGAAAAAGCAATTTCAAGAGCCATGGACCCCGCAAGTGGGGGTGCTGAGTGTGGCCGCCACTGTCCAGTGCATCAAGAAAAAGGGAAAACAAAACAAAACACGCACAAAGAAGGAAGGTTTTTCACTGAAGGGCACAGCAGGGTGATTGGGCTCTGCTAGGTTACATTCATTCGACATCTATGTGCAGTTCTTCAATAAATCGGTCCTCTCTCTGTACCCCCTCAGCTAGCTGGCTTTCAGAAAGATTATCTGCCGGAGGTAATTGAGCCCGAGCTCGCTGTCTCTCTCATTCTCTCTCTCTCACGCGTCCACCGCTCACACACAGCAGCCGGAAATGACACATTGAAGTGAGTCACCAGTGCGGCTGTGAGTCACCCTGTAATTGGGGAAAGTTCTGTCCTGCTAGGTCGTGGAGCCCCTTGCACTCCTCCTCCTAAATATACTGGAAAATTTTGAAACCACTCCGTCTCCCTTCACCCACCACATCCTTTCCGTCCCTAAAAGTGAGCCGAAGTTGGATGGTCCTGCCAAGGATGCGGCTCCATCGGGTGGAAAATCGGGGAAAGGAGAGGCGCGGGGGTGCCGGGCCTCCACCAGGTGGCAGTGTGGGCCCCGGGAGGCTTGCCCCCTGGTGGAGGGGAGGGACAGTCAAGAGGCCTCTCCAGAGATGCAGCGACACAGAGCCCCCCAAGGGAACACGGTGAACAAGGTTAAATAATACGTTTTCTCGGTAGACCTTTCTCTCTCCCAAGCGCACAAGGACAAGGATGTGATAAATATTCAGGCACACCCCTGGCATCTCTCCCTCCCCACCAGGAGACGGGAGCCAAGAACCAGGCACACACCTCGTCTCTCCTTCCGTTTCTGCAACATGAAGTTTGTGGGAAGCAGAAACCTGCTTCTCTGAGTAAACAAGTCACCTACACTCTAAAGTAATATATACACACTGTCTCCCGGGGAGGGAGCAGCCGGGCCTGGGTGGGTCTCGAACCTCGGAGCTGGGGAAGGATGGACCTTAGCATGAAAGGGTGTTTCTTGCCTGGGCCTTCTCGGGCCTGCTGCCAGCCTTCTCAGCAGCGGCAGACGGCGCGAGAGTGACGGCAGTGTGACCGGAACACACATTTCTAGGAGCACACAACAGCTCCTTCGTGTAAGCCTTGTGGTGCTATCCTACCAGGGCCTCGGTGGGATCTGGGACCCAAGACCTGACCAGGCAGAGCGATGGGCAGAAGCAGCTGGACCAGCGGTCCTGGGAGTCCTGCAGTCCAGTTGGGAGGCCGGCTGGGTGTGATGCCTCCCAGTCTCTCCCAGGGTCTCCATTGGAGGGTTTAACTCAAAGGTCCTCTTTGCCCCTGAGAGAGCCCAAAGTTAGGTCTAAGAGGCAGATTCGAAAGAATTTACCATGAAAAAATAAAAAAATAAACATCTTCTCTTTTTCCAGAAAAATGAATTAATAAAAATTCTTTGCTCCGGACTTTCTTCCTCTTGGACATCTCCAGTTCTGTCCCAGGTGAGGGCTGCCTTCCCCACGGTCAGGGTTCCATCACTTGGCCCATGAACAGGACAGTTCCTGAGGACGGAAGCATCACAGGAGATGAGAAGTGGGGGGAGGCGGGGGACAGCTCACCCAGCTTGGTGTTTATGGATGAACTGAGATAATGGGGACATGAGTGAGTGTTCAGAGGCACAGCTGCTCTAGTGACTAAGCTGGGCTGAGGGACAGACGAGCACCCTGTCTGGAGAGAGAGCACTCCCCTCCAAGAAGTGGAAGGGGAACACAGCCATGATTCATTGCCTGGAGTCCTCCTGGGGGAAGTGAGGGCGTCTACACCTGCCTGGATGGTACCCAAGTCCAGGAGGGGAGGGGGCCGAGACTAGTGGGGCCTCTCAGGGCCCCGGCTCACCTGTGGGGTTGTGCCGCACCACGAAGAGGAAGGGTCTGTCCATGATGACCTCCTCGGGGGCCATTCGGGCTGAGACTGCAAGGGCTGGAAGAGACAGGACAGAATCTTAGAACAGAGGGGCGTGGGCGCTGGCGCCTGGATGGCTCCCAAGTGATCCATGACACCAGCGCTGGGGCTGGGGGGGGTTGGGAGGCCTCGTGGTTTCCTGGTACGTGTGTGCTCAGGCACATCCGACTCTGTGACCCCATGGGCTGCAGCCCACCAGGCTTCTGTTTCCATGGGATTTTCCAGGCAAGAATACTGGAGTGGGTTGCCATTTTCTACTCCAGGGGATCTTCCCAATCCAGGGATCGAACCCAGGCCTTCTGCATTGCAGGTGGATTCTTTACCAGCTGAGCCACAAGAGAAGCCCACTCACTAGAAGGCAGGTTTATCTAAACTGTTTCAAGGCATGTTGGAGGCAAGCGCCTTTAAGTCGACTGGCCACTCTGAGAGCAAGCCAGGACCTCCCATTCAGGGGGACTTCAGAGCCAGTGGGGAGGGAATGGGGTCCCGAGGAAAGCAGGCCCATTTTCCAGTGGGATCAGGTAACGGTAATGCTCTCCGCACAGGAAGCCCTGTTCTACCAGGAGAGGCCTGGCAGATAGACCAGGGCAGCATGGGAACCAGATCATGGCCCCTCGAGGAAGCCTGGGGCTGAGACTCACCAGGCCTCACCTGAGCCTGACTCACCTGTGGAGGAGGACGCCAGCGTGCCGCTCTCATTCACCTCGATCTTCACTTTCTGCAGTGCCTGCGACACGTACAGAAACTCTTGATCTGAAATGGAGGCGGACCCCAGAGAGCATTAGCCTTGGTCCTCGGGGGTGGTGGGGGCGAAGCTCCTCTGTCCTCGGGAGACCCCACTCTCCAGAGAAAGGGAAAGGGAAAGCTCTTACCTGAAAGACTGGAGAAGTCCGCCTGGCTCGGCCTAAACATGTCGGTCATTCCCAAGTTCTCCAGCGGCCTCCTGAGGTCGATTTCGGTCTCCAGGGAGAACCTACATATAGCAGCAGGGGAGGGCTCCAGTTCAGGCCACCCCCAGCCTTCCCAGGTGTCCCTGCCCCTCACACACAGAGACCAGCAGGAGGGGGACTGATGTGAACGCAGACTGGGAGGCTTGTTTCTCTTTCAGGTCTGTTGGCAAGGTCTCTCTCCTTGCTGGGAAGATTCTGATACTAATGAACATTTCTTCTGCAAGCTCCCCACCCCCTCCAACCTCTGACTAATTATTTTCCTCAAATGAGGCAGTGGTTACAGCACAATTGTGTTCCGTCTGACTGGGGTGGGAGTGGGGAAGGCAAATTCCCCTGCAGAGGCTAGCTGAAAAGAAATCTGGTCTGTAGCTTGTGTTTCTGAGAGCTGAGCCCAAAGAGGACTCCAGCAGCGAGGCTTTAGGGAGCTTGCTCTGCCTCCCACCAGGGCAAGACTAATTACCTCCGTTCTTTGAGAGAGAGAGGGCGTGCTAACCAACTAAATCGTCCTCTTTCCCTAAGCCTGGCATTATGGCATCTGGAAATGTGGGGTTGGCATAGTGGGAGGCTTCCCCACAATTCTGGAATGGACCCAGCCTCAGCCTCCAGCACCCTCTTCACTTCTGCAGAAGAATTTTTAAAATCTGCTTCGTGGCCAGCCAGCTAGAAGCCAGAGTTCAGGCTTGCTTCATCTGCACAAGTGATTGATTCCTTTTGTCTCCATTGTGCGGATGTTGACTTGAAGAGATGGAGGTGGGAGTGGGGGGCGTTCATAAAAGGGTGAGGACCAAGGCATTCCCCGGCCCCCCACCTCCCATCATCTCTCCTGTTCTTCCTCTGGCTAACTTTTGCTGGGTATTCAGGGGGTGGTGGGTGTGGCGTGGTCTCAGAAAGCTTCCCCCCACCCCCACCCCTGCTACCCTCCACCGCAAGAGGGAAGATGAGCGGAATCTTAATCAAACCCAGGCCAGAGTGTGTCCCATCTGCACCCACGCAGCAGCCCACTGCCCTGAAAACGTCAGGTTTGGGAAACT
>SJYF01000598.1:75131-85915 GCA_006410515.1 Procapra przewalskii | reverse complement strand
GGGGGAGGGGGTTATTTATATTCAAAATTTTATTGGAGTCCAGTTGCTTTACAGTTATGTTAGTTTCTGCTCTAGAGAAAATCAGCCATACATATACATATATCCCTTCTTTTTTTGGATTTCCTTCCCATTTAGGTCACCACAAAGCACTGAGTAAAATTCCCTGTGCTATACAGTAGGGTCTCATTATCTCTTTTACACACAGTGTATCTCTTTTATACACAATAACAACAGTGTATATATGTCAATCCCAATTCATCACCCTTGACTCTTTCCTTTAGAACTCTTCCGATCCTGGTCTCATCCCCTCTTGCCCCTCAGATCTGCTACCAAGCAAGGAACTGATTCCCACTCAGGTCTTAAGGATTCACCATTTTAAACCCTTCTGAGTCACACTCGCTTTGGAATTTTGACATCCTGTGCCTTGATCCAGTGGTCCTCACTCCCTACTTCACCTTAGGCCCAGCCAGGAGCTTCTGAAAAGTCCTCAGATCCAGACTCAACCCTGACTATTGGAATCTTGGACTGGAATCCTGGAATAATGGACTTTGTTTTGTTTTTCCAGCTCTTTGGATGCTTCTGAAATTGAGACTGTGACCTTTAAACTCGATGAGCCAGTGACCGGAAATGTTAGGCCCCTGATGCCCTGGGGTGGCTGTTGGAGGCAGAGACTCCTTTTACCGCACTGGACTGAGTCTACCTGACAGCTGGTCAGTGTTCCCCAAGGCCTGGAGGCTGGGTCACTTGGTGACGGGGAGCTGCAGCCTCTGGCGGTGGGCTGGGGAGGAGGCCAGGTGTGCTGAACTTTGACCCGGTTGCTCCATGAGCAGTTTGAGCTGGTTTTCTGTTTGCTACCTTGAACTTCCAGTTCGACTCTGATCTGGGTGGAAAAGTGAGAGAGGAGATGAGAAGCTAGTTCAAGGCTGGAGGAGCCAGAAGGTGCTTTGAATGTAAAGAATGAAGGCCACTATCATAATCTGCTGGCATTCTCGGGGAGATACTTTCGTCATGTTTTCTGCTCACGGGGAGAATATAAAAATGCTGGAGCTGGAGATATGGCTTAGCCCTGGAAGGACTCAGGGCCCTGTTCTAGAGAAAGTTGGGCATTTCTAAAGATAAGGGGCCCCAAAGAGGGTTGGGCCAATGCCTCTTGAGTGACTCATAAAACCAGGCAGGTGAGGAGAAGTCCAGCCGAGGGGTGTAGGGAGTGTGACAGCCTCGAGAAGCAGAAAGTCATTTGGGCAGAAGGACCCCAAACAGAAGCCCAAGAGATTTGCTCAAGCGTGCGCGTACGTGCTTGTGTGTGTGTGTGTGTGTGTGTGTGTGTGTGTGTGTGTGTGTGTGTGTGTGTGTAGCCCGACAGCCTCACCGATTGATCCCTGCCCACCTGCCCAGACCTGCTCTCTTAGTCAGGCCCTACGCTGGAAGCTTCTGCCCCTAGGCTCCGGGGCGCTGATGAGGCCTCTGTTATTCACAGCCCAGAATGACAACCAGCTCCCTGGGGCCCATTCCCTCTTTCCCAGGATGCAGCCCGGCCTGCCAGCTCACCACTCTGCGAGGCTGGCTCCAGACCCAGCAGCCTCTGGCATGCCAGGGTCAGCAGGGAGAGGCCTCGCCCTCCTCCTGAGTCCTGGCTCCACACGGGCCAGCTCTGTCTAAGGACCAGGCAGCCTGGGGAAGCAGAGGAGCCGTCGTCTTATTTCAAGGTCTAGCTCTTTCAAAGGGGACACCAGGAAATTAGGCGGCATCCCTTCTCATTCTGAGCTCCCTTTTATTTATTTATTTATTTTTCTGACTTCTTCACTGGGGCTTCACACTGGCTTCTCTTCCGGAGCATGAGCTTAGTTGCCCCCGAGGCATGTGGGATCTTAGTTCCTCATCCAGGGATCAAACCTGCATTTCCTGCATTGGAAGAGGGATTCTTAACCACTGGACCACTAGGGAAGTTCCTCTGAGTTCCTGCTTTAGAAACCATTCTGTTCTGGGTGTGTCAATATCTGGATATAAAGCTGAACCAACAGAGCGGGGCTCTGAGAGGTTTTCTCCTCCAGTCTTCCCTCTTTCCAGAAATGGCATGCCAGATTCCATCTTCCCTGTGCTGGTAGCTTACTCAGGGAATGCGGGTAGAGGTGGGAGCTAGATGGAAAGCCCCTGACTCGGGAACTCCCTGTTACCACTTCTGAGAATCCCAAGGGGCTGGTAGGTGAGGCGAAGAGGTCGTGTTGTGTCTAGCAGCCGGGGGTGGGGGCTGGTTTCCGGGCTGAATCAGGTGGTGAGCTGTGCAGCAGGTGGACAGCCCAGGGCTGTCCCTTGGGCCCTGGGGTGGAGGTTCCCTGCCCTCTGACAGGGCTTTCCTGTCCGGCAGACCGTTAGTTCTGCTGTGTCTGGACACGCATGTGTTTGTGTATATTGTGGGGGATGGAGGAGATAGGCCTCAGCCAGGGCCCTCCCCCACCCTCAGCCTCCCTGACACTCTCAGCAAGCCCAGCTCAAGGGTGGGGAAGAGGACCCAGAGCGGTGGGAGTGAGAGAGGGGCCGGGATCTGAACCAGCCATATCTGTCCCCTTTCCATCTAGACCAGTGATTTCCATTTTTCCCACCCATTTCTTGCCTCTGGAATGTTCCACCTCCCCTGCTTTTCTTACAAAAGCCAGCTATCCACAGAGACTCCCAAGATGCCTCACCTTCTGCTTCTTCCCCAAAGCCTTCCCAGCCTCCTCCAGGCCACCCTGGGCTATCTCTCCTTTGAACTGGCTCCCTCGTGGGACCCACACAACCATACACGCAGCACTGGATTATTCACATGCGTTTGCTTTGTTTTCCCTACCAGCTTGTACATCATTTAGAGGTAGAGACTGTCTGGGTGTAAACTTTCCACCTGTGTCCTGTGATACTGCCGCACATGGGCGGGACTTGGGCCGGACAGCCAAGTACCTTAAAGTTAACATCGCCTTCTGAGAATTCAATTAGGAAGAAACTCAGTTTAGGAGAGGATATTAGCCCTCTGTAGAAATTACCTAGGAGACTGTCTGTCTGTGAATATCCCAAATCCAATTAAGGAGACCTGGGTGAAACCTCAGAGGAGCAGATAAGGTTGTGATTGCATTTAAACGAGGTAACTGCATTGTCTTCTGCCCAAAGGAAGATGCCAAGACGAGGGGAAAGTTCCTTCTCATCATAAAGGCAGATCCAAGGAGACCCAGCTCGGTGCCAGGTCTCCAGGCCTTGCAGGAGAATTGGTGTCACATCCCACAAACTGCTTCCCCTGGTGGCTCAGACGGTAAAGAATCTGCCTGCAGCACAGGAGACCTGGGTTTGATCCCTGGTCGGGAAGATCCCCTGGAAAAGGGAATGGCAACCCACTCCAGTGTTGCTGCCTGGAGAATCCCATGGACAGAGAAGCCTGGTGGGATACAGTCCATGGGGTTGCAAAGAGTCGGACACGAATGAGCGACTAACACTTTCACTTTTCACTTTCCCACAACTGCAGTAGCCAGGACCCAGGACGGGTGTGTCCAGAGGTGGCAAGGATGCCCCAGACTGCCATCTAGCCACTAAGATCATCCGGCACCCCGGCTTTCTTCTGCTTCCACGCTAAAGCCACATTCTGAGGCTCCCGGGAGAGATGAGTCCGTGTGCCTGGGGATGCCCAAGCCAGCATTTGGGGCCTGTAAGCTATTCTTTGTGTGTCCACTTTATGTTGAAAGTGGAAGTGTTAGTTCCTCAGTCATGTCTGACCCTGTGATCCCGTGGACTGTAGCCTGTCAGGCTCTTCTGTCCATGGGACTCTCCAGTCTTGAATACTGGGGTGGCTTGTCATTTCCTTCTCCAGGGGATCTTCCTGATCCAGGGATTGAACCCAGGTCTCCTGCATTGCAGGCACCTGAGACTGGCTGGTCCAGGGTGCACACGTGTAGCCAAGAAGCAGGTGCTGGGCTGTGATGAAGCACCGTGTTAAAGCCACTGTGTCTGGGTGACAGGTCAGCCTTCTCCCCGGTCATGCTGCCCCTGGACATTTTTTTTTTTTTGAACTAATTTATTTGGCTTCACCAGGTCTTAGTTGTGGCATGAGGAACTCTAGTTTCGCAATCAGGGATCGAACCCTGGGCCCCCTGCACTGGAAATGCAGAGTCTTAGCCACTGGGCCTCCAGGGAAATCCCATTCCCAGACATTTTTGCAGTTGCTGTTTGCACTGGTTACTTGGAGGCAGAGCCCAATAAATACCTGCTGCATAATGGCCTGAGTGATGGGTCTAAGGGGTGTTTTGTCTTTCAAAGGATCGAGAGAAGACCCGTGGTCCCAAGGGGTGGGTGACAGAAGGAGGGAATGAGTGGCCTTGGATCAAATATCTCTATGTGCCAGGCACTATCTGAGTGCATTTACATTCTTCATCTTTTTTATTTTTAAAAATTATTTATTAATATATTATATTGGAGCATAGCTGTTTAACAATGTTGTGGCAATCTCAAGTGTATAGCAAAGTGATTCAGTTATACATGTATCTCTTCTTTTTCAAATTCTTTTCCCATTTAGGTTATTACGGACTATTCAGCAGCAATCCCTGTGCTATTCAGTAGGTCCTTGTTGGTCCTCTATATTTATTTATTTTTGTGTGTTCTTCGTCTTGCCTATTCATCTGAGAACCCTTGTGCAGTTGTACCACACCCATTTTACAGATGAGGGACGGCGGTTCAGAGAGGTGAAGGAGCCTCTGCAGAGGTCACCTGCTTAGCCAGCAGTGGAGCTGGGGTTAAATGGGGATCTCCTTGCCTTGACTCCCCTTCTTTTTGGAGAGGGAGGAAGAAGCCAGGCGGGAAGGCACATGTGACTGTGTGTTAGGAGAGGGGCCTCGGTGGAGGTGGGGAGAGGCGGACGGGTTGTCGGGGCACTCCTGGAGGGCTCTGCTGCTTGCCCACACCCAGCATCTGCCCTCGGGGCGGGGGACAGACTTGCCCCTGTGATCCTATGCTAAGGATTAAGTGGTAGGAAATGAGCTTCAGGGAAATTCCAGGCTTGATTCTCTAATGAGGCAAAAGTTGGCATGATGCCCTTCCTAGGAACACCCTGACAGCAAGTCCCCCACACCCGTGGGCTTTGCTAGAGAGCAGGCATACACCTCACCTAAACACACAGGCACAGATGCCCGGCAGGCCCGGCCACAGGCACAAACCCACACGCAGGCGTGGCACTCACTGCTTCTCAACATCTGGGCACAGATTCTCCCCGACAAGCCCCAATCCAGCTTCCATCTCCCCCGATGGACCACTTCCAGCTGATGCTCAGACATCCCAGTCTCCTTCCCTTCCTCTCCCGCTGCCTCCCCCAGGCCTTGGATGGAGACCAATGGCACAGGGCCTCCCTGAGCGTGGACGTGCGTGCTCTCGTCTCTGCAGCCCTGCCTGGTGTCCTCCGGTCTCTATTCTCTTCTCCTGGGATCACACAGGAGCCAGCAGCCCGCCTGGGGCCAGCTCCCAGGACTTTCCCCGGTAGCGATGAGGCTCACTCTGCCTTCCCGGGAACCACCCCCCAGTCCACCTCTCCCGGGAGATGTGTTACTTTCTGTCTCCCTTTCCACTAACTTCCCACATGACATCATCGCACCCCTCCAAGAGATACCTTTGCCCAGAGTACAGCGTCTTCTCAGCTGTAAAAGGCTTTTTCTGGAAGAGAACCACGGAGGCACAGGAGCTGAGAAGGAAACTGGGGAGCATGGTTCCCCCTGCCTGAGCCCTGCAGGGCCAGCCTGGAGAGAAGACAGTGCCTGGGGCCCTCATGCCCAGGGTTGCATAGGCCCTTCCCTAGGTTCTAGTTCAGCTCCCACAGATAAGTGACCTGGGGAGTTCCAGCTGCCCTGGGCTTGGGCCTAGGAGCCTCCTGCGTGGTCTGTGGGGGTGTCGGTGGTGGGGGCCAGCTGCAGGAACAGCACCGCCCTGGGCCCAGTCTGCAGGTCCCAGGCAGGGAGAGCCAGAACCCGTCTCCCCCACGGCCCGCCCTCTGCTCCCGTGTCTCCATGGTTCTTCTGCAGGAAAAGTCTATCTACTGACAAGAAGCTGTACTTGGGGTGGGAATGGAGTCGTGCAGGAAGTTGGTGGAAACGGAGAGAAAGAGAAAAAGCCTCACCCAGGAAAGATGGACTGGGATGTTTTGCATTTACACGGAAAAAAATAGAAAGGAGTTGTTTTTTTCTTTCCCTTTCCTGAGAACAAAGACGATAAAGAGAACAATGAGCAGGCCTGAATATTCCTAGTTAGTTTTTTTTTTTTTTTTTTTCACTTTGGACTTCCCTAGTGGCTCAGATGGTAAAGAATCTGCCTGCAATGCAGGAGACCCACGTTCAATTCCTAAGTCAGGAAGAGCTCCTGGAGAAAGAAATGGCAACCCACTCCAGTGTTCTTGCTGGGAGAATCCCATGAACAGAGCAACCTGGCAGTCCCTACTTCAGCTGCTCCTGACTCAGCATGTCTATAACCAAGTTTGCTTTTCTCCCCCCTAACTCTGCAGGAGCTACACTTCGCACCTATTTTCCTTTGACTCTATGCCTAATGCATCCTGTATCTCGTGTTTACCCTTACAACACCCTTCCCCTTTTAGTTACATAACAGAAAGAAGGCCACAGAGCCATGGAACTGCCGGACTCAATTACTGGGTTACTGACATCGGCCTGTGATTGTTTTTTGACAAGATCCAAACACCTTTGGTCCTCTCCACTGACCCCCCAACTGTGAGCTCTCATCTTATATAAGCCCCTAGACTCCTCCCCTAAAGGACTTCCCTGTAGCTCAAATACATAAAGAATCTGCCTGCAATGCAGACCAGGGTTCGATCGCTGGGTCGGGAAGATCCCCTGGAGAAGGGAATGACAAGCCACTCGAGTGTTCTTGCCTGGAGAATCACGTGGACAGAGGAGCCTGTCAGGCCACCGTCTGTGGAGCTGCCAAGAGTCGGGGACGACTGAGTGACTAACACGCACAGAGACTCCTCATGGAACATGGGCACAGTTCTTGAGGCGCAGGAGCCTTCTGGGTTCCCCTCTCTGCCGGCTGAAAGTCAAAACCACCTTTCTATTTCCTCCAAAGCCTGCCTCCGTGTTTTTCATTTGGCTTCGGCGGGCAGAGAAAGCCAGGATTTCGGCCAGCAATAGATGCGGCTGTCAGGAAGGCGTCGTGTGCCTCACTTCGCCAGGAAATGGTAGAGAGTTGGCCCCAAGCCAGCTATGGCTGGCATTGACCTCTGCCCAGCTCCTGGTGACCCCGTTTGCATAATGTAACCTCATCATCCCCATCTTTAAATCAAGGGTGATAATAAAATGTACCTGCTGGACTTTATTAATACAGGTAAATGCAGAGCGGATGGAGAGAGAACTGCCTCTCAGAGTAAATGTCCACACATAACCTTCATTCATTTGTGTATTCATTCATTCACTGAGAGTCTACTGCATCTCACACACTATTCTAAGGGCACGGGATGTGTTAGTGCACAAAACAGGCAAAATGGCCTGTCCGTCCTGGGGCTTGCATTGTACCTGGGGTAGAAACTGGGGAAGCAGACAAAACGATCAACCATAGGCAGGATAAATAATCCTATGAAACAGTGTGTCAAAGCACTGGGAGGTCAAAGCACTATGAAACAAAGAAAGAGTACAGAGTGAGACTACCATCTTTTTTTCCCCAGAGTTTGGATCATTTCACTGTTACTCACGCTTCCTCCTAAGGAAAAGGGATAAATTCTTTTTGCCTCCAGACCTGCCCCAGCATTTCCAGCTCCTCCCCTTGTTCGATCCAACCATGTGAGTGATAGGGATGAGGTTTTAGCACAAATTCACTCGTTTGCTCTTTTCACTTACCGGTATTTACAGAACACCAGATTATGGAATGTTCGGTGTGAATCAGAAGTTCTTGACCTGGAGCGTTTTGCAGGTGAGGATGCGTGTGAATAATCGAGGTGAGAAAGTGGTCAGGGTGGCCAGAGATGGCGGGGAAGCGGGTGCTGGAGGGAAGAAGTGAGCAGTCTGAATGCAGCCACCCTGCACGTGGACCTCCAGCCTCCACGCTGGGTTTTGGGGCCTGTTCGCTGGCTCCTTGCTTTGGCTCTTTTCTTCCAATGAGCCTGTCCCTAATGTAGGGTTCAAGGCAGAGAACATAGATGCTGCTCTTTCTGAAGGGGAAGAGACATTTTCTGAGTTGACCCGGAAGCAAAAGCAAGACCCTGGAGCCCTGCTCCCCCGACCTCAGTGATGAAGAGAGATGCTGTGACCGTCTGCCCAGCTGTGTGCCTGGCCTGTGATGCGGCCCCACTTCCCCACCCTGCAGAGTCGGTGGCCTGGCCACTCGCAGACAGGCCCACGGCCATGAGCAGTGGCCACGGGCCTGCCGCCTCCAGGGCGGTGACTTCTCCAGTGCAGAGGAGAGACCCAGGTTTGAAGGAGGAGGCTCGGCCGCATGGCTGGGGACCGAGGCCGCGTGTTTCTGACCACAGGCACAGACGCTCCGCCTTGGGGCTTTGGAGCGAGAACAAGCCATTCTCCCAGCACTCAGCGCTCACATGGACCCGCAGGCTCTCCCGCGCCAGGCCCCCTCAGCTGCTGAGTCACCCTCCCCAGGGTTCACGGAGGCGCCAGTCCAGAGCCGGGCTGAGTCATCAGATGATGCACTGCAGAATTCTTACTCAGACTGTCATGCAGCCGTGGTGGGCCCTCATCCCCACCTCCTGCTTCCCCACCGGGCCACTTAGCGCATTCTCTTACCACTTGTCAGGAGACAAGTGGGGGAGGGGTGCCCTGGCAACGAGCACAAGGCGGTCTTGGGGTGCATGGGGCATTGCCGAGCTTCCCTTTCTGTGTCTAGATTCTGGACCTGTTTGGGGATGGGTCCAGGCCTGTTACCTCAGGGAAGAACCTGGGATCTCATTTTGTTCAGCTCTTTCATCGATGAACAAGGAAACAGATATGGGCTTAGGATTCAGAGCTGCTCGAGACGGCAGCTTTGGGGTCAGAAACAAAATCTGCTTCTAATGAGCAAACCTCCCAGGTCTAGGGTTCTGCGTCTCGAACACAGTGTTGGTGGTGGCCACTTCCATTCTGGCGGTTGATGGATGTGAAGCAGGGATGGATGTGAAGCAGGGATGGAACATTCGGTGACTGCTATTTGACCCCTGCATTTGACGGGGGAGGACAGAGGTTGAGGAATTAGAAGGAAGGACCGGAGATCTTCCTTCTTCCTGCTCAGGACTCAGAGAGGAGGGTCAGGGATTCCTGGAGGGACTTTGGAGAGCAAGTCAGAGGGGATGGGTTTGGCCAGTAGGTGGATACCCCCCAGCCCGGCAGGAGCCACCGTGGTATCACAGACGCAGCAGGTCAGGTGGAGCCTGCAAACCAGAAAACAAGCAGAGACCAATGATGGGCACAGCCATCCTGACCTGTGCCCTCACTCACCTCCTTTACATACAACTTTGGGGGTCCTGCTGGGCCAGATCACCTGCTGGCTCCCTCCCACGAAATGTGAGCCTGGAAGATGCAGACCTCTGCCCAGAGGGCCCCTCTGTCCCACAGAGGCAGGAGCGGCCTGGGACAAGGGTGGGGGAACCACAGACGAAGACAGGGCCCATCACCCTGCGCCTGAAGTGTCTCCAAGGATTCCAGGTAGCATCTTCGCAGTTACAGCAAGGGCCATACTATCTGATTCCCTTCCCTAGCTGGGTGTTGATCATTCCCCACACACATGAACCATCTGAGAAAGGGTTCACATTTTTCAAAGGAATTTATTAAGAAACAGGGGGGAAAAGACATAAAGTACACAATCAAAGGAATGAGTTTACAACAGAGCTTCTTCAAGCCAGTGGCAACTAAGAAATATTTGCTGGGTCAACACCAAGGGTACGGAGGTCCCAATTCCATTTTCCATCCCATTTCTCTTGGCTGCTAACCCAACCAGCTAGAACCTTCCTCCGAAGAAAAGTCAGATTGCCTTCCAGAACCTCCCCAAACTACTTCCCAACTGCCTTTAGGGCCTTTCTCTGCCCGGTCCGATTCCTCACCTAGGCTTTGGGTGAGGTCAGCCAGACCCTGCTGAGCCTTCTCCACTTCCAGTCACTCTATTTCTGTTCCCATCTGGATTCATTTAATTGAACTACATTCATGAACCCGTTGGGCTGGCTTGATCTGCTGCCTTTGGTCAAGTCACCTATTTTTCTAAGCCTACATCTGAACTTGACCTTTCTCTTGTTGGGAGCAACTTCTTGAGCAGCGTCTCTCGCAGCTCCCTGCCCTGGTGAGTCCAAGGCTACCCTCTCCCCCAGACAGAACTCTGCCCCTCCGTCCAACTTCTCACTTAATTTCCAGGTGGCTCTGGTTCTCAGCTAACCGGCCTGGGTGGTGGCTTAGTCGCTAAGCTGTGACTTGACTCTTGAGGTCTCACAGAATGTAGCCCACCAGGCTCCTCTGTCCATGGGATTCCCTGGGCAAGGATACTGGAGTAGGTTGCTGTTGCCTTCTCCAGGGGAATCTTCCTGACCCAGGAAGTGAACTCTTTACTGCTGAGCCACCAGGGAAGCTCGGGAGAGATGATCAAAATACCTTGATATTGGCATGCACTTACCACATCCTGCCCAGCTCAGGTCACCAACCTCATCAACTTCCTTGGAAGATTTCTGACTTCTCTCTTGGATATCGGCCCAACTGGAATATTATCTCTGTAGATTATTCTATGAATGGCTTTATAGAAACAGTAATAATAAGACTAAGGCAAAAGGAGAGTGACTCCCTCCCAAATTGTTCTCTTACAAAAAA
>SJYF01000598.1:43967-67489 GCA_006410515.1 Procapra przewalskii | reverse complement strand
CCGCGCCCCACCCCTCGGAGGCCCTGATGCGGCTGTTGCCGGGCTCCTGAAAGAGAAACAAAACTGAAAGTAATTGTACTTCTGCAACTTCCGTCCCAGGCCCGGGACACGGACTAGAACCGCCGCAGGCCCCGCCCTCTTCCCTCCCCAGCTTGGACCTCTTCCTCGGGAGGGGGAGCGGGGGGCCTTCCCCCATCGGCGGGGCACAGTCCCCGCCCGCAGGCTCCCGGGCTTCGTGCGGGCTGGGTCAGCTATCGCGGCTGGAGTCTCCGAGGTCGGCCTGTCCGTTTGAGCCTGGGGATTTGCTCAGCCTGCTAAGTGTGTCTGTCGCAAGGGCAGGGCAGCTGCCTGAGGATGTATCCTCTGAGGGAAGAAATGAGAGATTTTAGGTGGTTCTCGGAGACGCAGGGTAACCAGAGCCCCAGCCTCGGGCCAGGCTTCCAGGGCTGCGGCATCCAGCCCTAGGTGAGGCCCTTCTACCACAATTCTCTGCCTGAGATTCGGGAGGGGGTCCTGGAGAAGGTGTCCCTTGAGATGGGTCAGAAGAGTGCAAAGGGGTCTGGGATCGCCAGAGAAGAACGCAGGGAAGGGCATTCCAGGAATTGGGAACAGTGAGGTGGACCCAGAGGAATGAGATACCACATACTCTGCTGGGGCTCCCAAGAAATTCAGGATGGTTTGTGGGAGAAATTACCGTTGCCAGGGGGAAGGATGGGGGAAGAGACAGGGAGATTGGGCATGGGCATGTATGCACTGCCATGTTTAAAGTGGACAACCCACAATGTCTTACTGTATAGCATAGGGGACTCAATGTTATGTGGCAGCCTGGATTGGAGGGAAGTTTAGGAGGGATTAGATACATGTATATGGGCTTCCCAGGTGGAGCGGTGGTAAGGAATCCACCTGCCAATGCTGGAGATGCGGGTTCTATCTTCCAGGGAAGATCTCCTGGAGTAGGAAATGGCAACCCACTCCAGTACTCTTGCTTGGAGAATTCCATGGACAGAGGAGCCTGGCGGGCCACAGTCCGTGGGGTCACAAAGAATTGGACATGACTGAGCAAGCATGCACGGATACGTGTATATTTATGGCTAAGGCCCTTTGCAGTCCACCTGAAGTTATCACAACATTGCTAATCGTCTGTACCCCAGTACAAAATAAAAAAAGTTAAAAAATAAGAAAGGAACGATGTGTGGGAAAGGGATGTGCCGGTAGTAGCAGACGATGTCGCCGAGGAAGCAGCGGCTGGATCACAGAGTCTTAGGGTCTACATGACAGAGTCTGAGATTTACCCCCAAAGCCAAAAGAAGCCATCGAAGGCTATTTCCCCAACGCCTTCTGGAAATTATGAAACACAAAGGAGTCGAACGAATTGCAACAAACACCCCCATGTCTCTCCCCTAGTTTCTGCAGCTAACACCTTACCATTGTTGCTTCACCACACAGCTCCCCGGGTAGGCATCCGTTTATTCACAGGGACAGGATTTCAGGAAGAAACACAACTGCTGAGAACTCGCTCTGGCATCGGCCAAGAGAACAGAGGGGAGCTTGTTTCCCAGGTGGAAAGTGAAGGGGTCTGGGCTGACCCGGTGCCACCCGGGTGGGGGGTGGAGGGGGGAGCCTCGGGTGTGAGCAAGCTGGCACAGGTGACAGCAGCTGCGGTCTTGTAATTGGCCCTGTGAGGGAGATGACAGAGGAGAGCAGGAAGTCCTTCTGGTTTTGCAGACCTGGAGGTCAGCACAGAGGGCTCAGTGGGTGATAACCTGGGCTTGTGACTTTTCCGGACTTTTCCAATGAATCTGTGGTTTTGATGAAGTTTGTTCCAGCAGAGGCCAAAGTGAGCCGAGCAGGGCTGAGATAGCACTAAGAAAACACGTTCAAGGGCAAGTGGGGGAAGGGCCTGGGGCAAGAAGAGGCTGAGTGGTACTTCCAGAGACGTAGGTGGAAATCCAAGAGAGAGAAGGTCCCACAAGCCTTGGCTGGAGGATGCTGCACCTCCAGAAGGGGGAGGCGGTCATCGCGGCCAAATGCTACAGACTGGACGGTCAGCCATGATGAGCACAGAAAAACGTACTGACCACGTGTGTCCCCAAGTGTGTGTACACACCTGTACATGCGCACAGACCCCCGTGTGCTTGTCTGTGCACAGTCAAGGAAGATTTTCTGGATGGCTACCTAGTGGCTCAGTGGTAAAGAATCCACCTGCCAGTGTAGGAGATGTGGTGGGTTTGATCCCTGGGTCTGGAAGATCCCTTGGAGGAGAGCATGGCAGCCCACTCCAGTATTTTTGCCTGGGAAATCCCATGGACAGAGGAGCCTGGTGGGCTACAGTCCATGGGGTTGCAGAAGAGTCAGACATGACTGAGCAACTAGGCAACAGCAACAGCTGCTGGACAGCACGCCATATATATGTGCAATATACAAAGATCAACAAGATAGCTTCCCCACCCATGGGCAGTTTGTAATCCCTGGTGGTCCAGTGGTTAGGACTCTGTGCTTCCACTGCAGGGGGCACGGGTCCCATCTTTGGTTGGGGAACTAAGATACCCCTGGAGTGGGTTGCCACTTCCTTCTCCAGGGGATCTTCCCGACCCAGGGGTCAAACCCACATCTCCTTCATTGGCAGGTGAGTTCTTTACCCCTAAGGCACCAAACATAACCTGATTTAATCCTCACAGTAACCTCAATAAGGTAGGTAGCATTCTTGCCCACATTTTACAGATGAGGAAACTGAGTAATAGAATAAGTCACCCAAGGTCACACAAAATGCTGTGGCAACACAGAGGGAAAGTTTGCTTTCTCCTGGAATGGCGGAGGTGGCGGTGGTGGTGGTTGTGTGGGAATCAGGAAGGCTTCATGAAAGAAGCAGCACTGTAATGATTGCCCTTCCCTCACCCCAAACATTGAACAGTTGTTTAAAGTGCCTGCAGTGTGAAGCAGACCCCAGGAAATTGGTTTCTTCTGCTTGAAATCAGGCATCCAAATCAAGGGATAACTCAGCTTACAACCGAGTGGTTAAGTGTTACCATGGAGACCTGGGGAGAAGGAGGAGCTCCTGCCAGATGCTGGGGGTTCCTCAAGAAGCCTCTGCTGCTGGAGTGTGGGTGGGTGGAGGGATGTGGCGGGAGATGGGAGCATGCAGGCAAAACAAACGTCACAATTTCTTGTTGAGAATCCTGAAAGACCTTAAGGTAATGGGGAGCCATTATAGAATTTTTATTAGGCAAGTTTGGACTCTCTCTGCAGGCACTTGGGGGTGAGATTAAAAGCAAAGGTTTTTGATCTTGATTTATACAAATATGCATAATTTAAAATAAAATTTAAAAGACTCATATCATCAGTATAACAAAATAACTCTTTTTTCCCTGTGTGTATTTTCTCTGGCCTCTGTCCATGTGAGTATATTTTACACAGCTGTATATATATATATTTATACATATTTGACATAGTTGTATTTATAGCGTACACGCACTTTTTGTCTACTTGTCAATCTCAACACACACGCGTCTCAGGGTTGGGATGTTCTCCTCAAGTATTTCGTTGCTTCTTTCCCCTTTGCTTTCTCCGTTTTCCCATCTGGAACTTCCATCATTCAGTTGTTGCATCTCCCAGATGGTCTTCTAATTTTATATCTAATTTTCTTTTCTTTCTTTCTTTTTTTTGGGTACTACTTTCTGGGAGGTTTCCTCTAACTTAAACTTCCAGTCCTTGTGCTTTTTTTCAAATCTGCTGCCACAATGCTAATTCACGAGTTCCTTTTATCCTTTACTTCTCTGAGGATGTAAATGATGGTGTTGGGTATTGTTATTGTCGTTGCTGTGGTTGTTGGTGGTGGTGTGTGTGACGTGTGTGTGAGAGAGTGTTCTTCGTCTTGCACAGTATCTGTTACTTCCAAGCTGTGGTTTCCTTCCCCTCTCTTTCCCTTCCTTCCTCCTTCTTTAGGTGACTGTAGTATTGATGGTTTTATAGTTTCTTTTGTTTATTTTTAAAATTGTTTTATATTTTTAAACTAGCTTTCTGAGGTATAATTTATGTACAGTGAAAATCATCAATTTAAATGTAGAGCTCAATGAGTCTTGCCAACGTATACAGCTAAATAATTACCAACACAATTACACTATACAATAGTCCAATATAAAAATAAGGAAATTGACCTTGGCAACGATGCTGTGAACTTGACTAAGACCTTATGCAGATTTCATCAGTTGTTACGTGTACTCAAGTGTGTGTGCACATGTCGTATGTGTGTGTGCTCAGTTGCTCAGTCGTGTCCGACTCTTTATGACCTCAAGGACTGTAGCCTGCCAGGCTCCTCTGTCCATGGAATTTTCCAGGCAAGAATACTGGATTGGGTTGCCATTTCTTATTCCAGGGGATCTTCCCAACTCAGAGATAGAGCCCCTATCTCTTGCATCTCCTGCATTAGCAGGCGAATTCTTTACCACTGCACCACCTGGGTAGCCCCCAGTTACTGGGTATTAGTTCTATGCAGTTTTATCACAAGTATAACCACCATGCAACCATCACGATAATGAAGACACAGAACTGTTGCATTAACACAAAAAAACTGTTCCTTCTGTACTGCCTTCTCTTGTGTTAAAAATATTTTTATTGGGACTTCCCTGATGGTCCAGTGGTTAAGAATCCACCTCCCAATGCAGAGGGCACAAGTTCTATCCCTGGTCAGGGAAATAAGAGCCCACATTTAGTGGGGGTAACTAAGCCCAGGGGCTACAACTAGAGAACCCAATTAGAGAAGCCCCTGCATGCTGCAACAGAAACCCAGATCATCCAAAATGTATATCTATATAAGATGTAACTGATAAATTCTTTAAAACATTTCTATTGTATTATTTTAATTCCACTCTTTCTGTTTCTAAGCTCATTTCTTAGTGATTGCTCTAGGAACTACAATATACATCTTTAATTTATGAGAAACTATTTCAGATTTATAATGACTTAAATCCAATAAATATATAGCAATGTATAGCAATTTCTTCCCCTTCTTTATTCTCTTTTTGTCAAATCTACATCTACGTGTTAAAAACCCAACAATACAGCCCTAAGTAATTATTTAAACAACTTCGTTTCTATCAGTGTTTTGATTTACCCAGGAGTTTAGCATTTCCTGTATTCTTCTTTCCTGCGACTTAAACCTACCGTCCAGGGTCCTTCCTTATCAATTCGAAGGACTTCCTTCTGTAAAACAGGTTGGCTAGCAACGACTTCTGTTTGTATTTATCTGAGAATGTCTTTATTTTTTTAAATTAAATTTTAAATGAGAAATTTATTTAAACAACATGTTTAACTCAAAGAGAAAACCTTTCCTTAAAATGAGTTTATCACTAAAGACACATTACCATACATGTAACAACTCCATACTTGTAAAAGTTACAAAATGGCCCTTGATTTTTATAACGACAAATGAAAAACACTGAAATTCTCCAAACAAGTTATGAGGGTTTTATTATTATTATTTTTTGTTGAATAGCAAAAGCTAATAACCTTTTGAAATATGAAGATGTCTCCCCTGGTTTTTGCTTTCTGCCAGCTCCCCTCAGTTTTGCAGAGGAAATGGACGTGCAGGTCTCACAGGACATTGCTGTTCAGTCGCTAAGTCGTATCCAAATCTTTGTGACCCCAAGCTTCCCTCTCCTTCACAATCTCCCCGAGTTTCCTCAGATTCATGATTCATTGAGTCAGTGATGCTATCTAACCATCTCATCTCATGGAATACTTAGCAATATTACATCCTAGGCAAGTATCATTAAAAAGAACCATTACATTCTGGAAGTAGTTATGCTTCCAACATAGTTTCAAATGAAATTATTGGATAACAGTCACTTAAAAGTAAAATTATAGAGGCCGACCTCACCTGGGGCCCTGCGACAACATGGGCTGGCTGGCTACTTTAGGTTTACCTACATCCTGAACTCATCAGGCTGGAGGTATCCACTTTCTCTGAGAAGCATGACTGATGCTTATCTCTTGCTCCAAAGGAATCCTACCTCCCGCTGTCCACGCAAGTCAGGTCGCAGACTCCAAATGCCTGCTCACCTTCTGTATGTCAAGCTGCCAGCGCAGTCCCAATTTTCTTGTTGATGTGAGTCTTGGAGTCACTCAGTCTTATAGCAACCAAAGTTGCTCTGAGTCACTCAAACTCCATCTGATCTCTGATCAGCCAGACGTCATGGCCCAGCACCAAAGACCCCGGGATCAGATGCCCAGTGACAGCAAAACCTGCCTGGCAACCCAGGTTGATAGTCGGTTCCTCTTACCTTTCACACTCCTCGACTTCAGTAATACTTTAAAAAAAAATTTTTTTTTTTAATGTCCCAGCCTCACACCTCATAAAATGTCAGCAGCATCTCTGAGATAGAATTTCACTTCCACTCATACGCGCTGCAGGTGACGCGTGTGAAGGGGCTTTCTTGACCTTGATCCTAGACTTAGGAGAAAAGGGCAAATAATCAAGACTTTTAAAGGTCCCCGCCAAGATGCCTTTAGAATATCTGCACATAAAAGGTAAAGCTTTTCATCTTAGTTTGCGCAATACCGCATACCTGAAGAGGCTGACTGGCTCAAATGGTCGCCTCTTGCTGCACCTGTGCAAACAGGCCAAAATTCAAGGAGGCACCTAAGACTATTCTGACTATTCAAACTGTTGATCCCTCCTTTCTCAAAATTTGCTCTGCTCTCGACTGCTCCTCCCCCTCCCTCTGGGACCACGCCCCTTCTCGGGGAGGGAGCGGGTTGGTTCATTCTGGTCTCTGAGAGCCGGGGCGAGCCTTAGGCTCCCCGCCCATTCCATTCTGAGCTGTCGTTCCCACCTAGGCCCACCAGGGGGAGCTCTATCCCTGCTGAAGCTGCATTCTGGAACACGGTCCACCGCCTTGCGGAGGGTACAAACCACCTCTCCTTGTTTCTTTCTGGGCTTTGCTAGTGCCTGTCAACCTGTGGGCTGCCCTTGCCAATCATCAGAGGCCCTTGCCCCCTTATTCTTATACACCCACTTCCTGCATACACCCTCTTATACCAGAATGTCTCTCTCAAAGATTCCTTTCTCAGGTGCAAAATCTAAAAGAACCCTCCCCAAATGTCATTAATCAACATATATGATGTTTTAATAATTACTATGAATGCAAAAATACATCATGAACAAATTATCAAAAATTTAAGTCAAGACGGAATCAGTACTACTGATTTTTTTCCTTTGGTCTCAGGCTTCAGTCTGGCTCAGCCAGGCACAGCTGGGTTTCACCCTCCACCACTTAGTCAAGGACATGGCTTGTTTTTGTGTCTCTCCTGCAGAATCACCTTTCTTCTCGCCCCTGGATGCTTCTTTAGCATATTTCCTGTCTTAGAACAAAAGAAAACCAGTCCCCCGCCTGCCCTCGCCTGCCCTACCACTCTCTGTCTTGTTTTCCTTTTCCTCTGGAACTGACTACAATCGGGCTTTTGTTCTCAACGCTCCCTGGGAAGCGGCTCTGGTCAAGGTCACCAACGACCTTCACCTCCTCTGTGCTCCTCTTATTCCGCGTCTGGCAGAGGAGATCCACGCTCCTTGAAACTCTTTCCCCCTGGCGTGTCGGCCTCCTGGATCCCTAGCTGTCTTCCTACTCCCTTCCCCACGTCTTCTCTGGATATCCTATCTTCCTGACCCTAAACTTCAGAGGCACTTGCAATCATTCCCTTACACTGCCCAGGACAAAGGGAGAAGAGTCATAAATCTCAGTATTCAAAGCCTTTTAATGGTTAGCTCGATCATTCTAGAGAGTCAGACAAACAGCTGTCACTCACCATTCCACGTGTGAGAAGGTGGTAAGATCCAGGGAAAGTACCTAGTGGAAAACAGCTGGGGAACGCCAGCCCAATGTTGCCATCAGTGAGATCTGTGTGACCTCTTGCAATGTGATTTAGACCGAGAAATATATATTGGATCTTTGTCCACAGTTCCGGGGACAGAGCTCCTAAAATCTTTGGAATTTCCTAAGTGATTAGAGCCGTTCAAGTGTCTTTTGTTAGGTTCCAGCGATGACTTTTGGACCCCACCTAAGGTTGGGGGCTGGTTGCCTGAAGCACCAACCAGGTGGTTAAAGGGTTGAAACTTTCAGTCCCACCTCCCTGACCTCTAGGGAAGGGAAAGGGGCTGGAGGTTGAATCAACTGTCAATGGCAGTGATTCAATCAATGACGCCTACGTAATGGAACTTCCATAAAAACCCCAAAGGACATGGCTTGGAGAGCTTCCAAGTTGGTGAGCCAGAACTCTGCCACATGCTGCTGTGCCAGCCCCAAACTTCAAGGGGACAGAAGCTCCTTTATTCAGGAACTTGTCCTGCATATCTCTTCATTTGGCTATTGATCCATATATTTTATTGTCTTTTGTAATAAACCGGTAATCTATTGAATAAATGTTTCCTGAGTTCCTTGAGTTACTCTAGCAAGTTAATTGAACCTAAGGAGGAAAAGGCAATGGCATCCCACTCCAGCACTCTAGCCTGGCCAATCCTATGGATGGAGGAGCCTGGTAGGCTGCAGCCCATGGAGTCGTTGAGTCGGACACGACTGAGCGACTTCACTTTCACTTTTCATGCATTGGAGAAGGAAATGGCAACCCACTCCAGTGTTTTTGCCTGGAGGATCCCAGGGATGGGGGAGCCTGGTGGGCTGCCGTCTATGGGGTCGCACAGAGTTGGACACGACTGAAGCCACTTAGCAGCAGCAGCAGCAAGAAGGAAGTCATGGGAACCTCTGATTTATACCTAGTTGATAAGTACAGATGACAAACTGGACTTAGGATTAGCATCCAAAGTGGAGGGCAGCCTTGTGTGAGAGTGAACATTTTACCTGCAGAATCAGACGCTGTCTCCAGATTGACAGTGTCAGAATTGAATTGAATAGTAAGACACGCCCAGTTGGTGTCAAATAATTGCTTGTGGATATGGGGAAAACTCAACACACACACTTAGGAGGTTGATGAACAAAACCTTTTCTCCGTAGAGAAAAGGCTTAAATTCCCTTGAGAGACTTTAAAGAAGATTTTAATAAAAGGCAAAATATACTATCTTCATGGATATGATGACTTAGCACTGCATAGATGGCAATTCTCCCGCAAGTTAATCTATTAAATGTAATCTTAAATTTATATGGCAGAACAAAGTCCTTATACAGTTAAGAAAATGTTGAAAAGGAGGACTCACTCTACTAGTCTTAAAAAATATTTTATAAAACCAAAGTTGAAACAGAACAAAGCAAAACAACAAACAACGTCACCCCGATGCTTGTGCTGCCAAGGGAGCAGAGGCGGGGGGCCAGAACTGGATCTGTGTGGGCGCGGCTGCTGGGCACGTGGAGGATATGACAGGGGGGGTGGCTGCTGGCAGGTGCCGCTGGGAACACCGTTGCACCAAATGGAGCAAAAGTCAACCTGGATCCCATGCTCACTGAATAATGGTCTCCCAAAAATGTCCATGGGCTCCCCTGCTGGCTCAGCTGGTAAAGAATCTGCCTGCAATGCAGGAAACCTGGGTTTGATCCTGGGTCAGGAAGATCCCCTGGAGAAGGGAATGGCAACCCCCTCCAGTATTCTTGCCTGGAGAATCCCGTAGACAGAGGAGCCTGGTGGCCTACAGTCCATGGGGTTGCAAAGAGTCGGACACTGCTGAACAACTAACACCCTCACTGTCATGTCAAAGATGTCCACATCCTAATTCCCAGAACCTGTGACAATGTTACTTTCCATGGCAGATGGGATTTTGTAGAAGGGATTAAGTTGTAAAAGGGGGCGATTGTCTTGGAGAAGGGAAAGGCTACCCTCTCCAGTATTCTGACCTGGAGAATTCCAGGGGCTGGATAGTCGATGGGGTTGCAAAGAGTCAGACATGACTGAGCGACTTTCACTTCACTTCTTATCTTGGGTCCAGTCTAATCACATGATTTCTTCAAAGTGGAAAACCTTACCTGTGGTCAGAGGGAGAGAAGCATAGCGTCAGTTTTTCTTTTTTTTCTTTTTTTTTGGAATCGAGGAAAGGGCCACAGGCCAAGGAATGCAGCTGGCCTCTAGAAATTGGAAAATGCAAGAAAATAGATTCTCCTTAAAATCTTCAGAAGAGAACAGCCCTGCTGATACCTAGGTTATAGCCCCCCAAAAAACTCATTTTGGACTTTTGACAGCCAGAACTGTAAAATAATAAATGTGCTCGGTTTTTAAGTTACTAAATTTATGGTAATTTGTTACAACAGCAATGGGAAGCTAACGCAGACCTCTGACTCACCATATACAGAAGTGAATTCCCAATAGGTCCAAATCTAAATGTGAAAAATAAAATTACAAAACTAACAGAAGATTGTGCAGAAAGTGTTTTTGAGATTTTTGTTTAGGAGAAGACTTTTTGAACTGGAGCTTCAAAACAAAAACCACGTATAGGAAAAAAAATTTTTTTCTGTTCAACAAAGGGCACTGTAGCTGAAAAAAGACACCTGCAATATCTCAAATTGATGGAGGATTCATAATCAATAAACTCTTGCAAATCAATTTTAAAATGACAAGCAACCTGAAGAAAAATAGGTAAAGACGGTGAGCGTGGGAGGCCGCCGATGGTGATTCCGATCCTCACCCAAGTGTGAGAACAGTTGCAAGAGACGAGCCGTGCTGTGGATTGAATCGTGCCCCCCACCCCATTCCTATTTGGACTCCAAACTAAGTTCCACTACCCCAGCATGTGATCTTATTTGGAAATAGGGTCTTGCAGATATAGTTAGCTAAACTGAGATGAAGTTACAGTGGAATCCACTGGGCCCTCATCCAAGAAGACCAGTGCCCTTATAAAAGGGGAAATTCGGATGCACATGAGGAGAACGCTATCTGAAGATGAAAGCCGAAGGGGCGATGCTTCTACAAGCCTAGAAATGCCAAGATTGCCAGCCAACCATCAGAAACCAGGAGAGAGGCAGGGAACAGAGTCTTCCCCAAGGCCTGCAGAAGACACCAGCTCTGCCAACACCTCGATCTCAACACCACTTCTGAACTCCAGAACTGCTGCAGAACGCATTTCTGTGTGTTAGCTGCTCACTTTGTGGTGCTTTGTTATGGCAGCCCCGAGAAACAAACACAGGGGAGGTAGCCGAGGGAGTGTGTGTGGGGGGGGCATCTTGATCTGGTGCCTGGTGATGAGTCTGCGGGGGATTAACCAGGCTGAGGGAGGGGCTGTTCCCAAGAAGAGCATCAGGCTTCCTGGGCTCAGCCTGCTCTCCAAGTTTAAGAGGGGATGAAGGCACAGGAAATGCTTGGTTGCTCTAGCATCAAATCAGGCTTCCCTGACTTATTGGACCAAATCCCAGACCTGGATCTTCTCAGCATCAGTCTCTGCAGTGCGGACAGCCCCATTCCAGTAAGGGAGGAAGATGAGGAGAAAACAGCTGAGTATCTAACCTTCCTCCCCCTCCTCCCCACCTCGGAAGCTCAGCCTTGGGCATGAGAGAGCCAGCAGCTGAAGAAGACTCTTGAAAGTTCCTTGGACAGCAAGGAGATCAAACCAGCCCATCCTAAAGGAAATCAACCCTGAATGTACATTGGAAGGACTGGTGCTGAAGCTGAAGCTCCAATACTTTGGCCACCTGATGTGAAAAGCCAACTAACTCATTGGAAAAGACCCTGATGCTGGGAAAGATTGAGGGCAGGAGGAGAAGGGGGAGACAGAGGATGAGATGGTTGGATGGCATTACCGACTCAATGGACATGAGTTTGAGCAAACTCCGGGAGATGGTGAAGGACAGGGAAGCCTGGCATGCTGCAGTCTATGGGATTTCGGAGTCAGACACGACTGAGGGACTGAACCACAACAGCAAGAAGCAGGGTGGGAGGGAGAGGGCGGAGTCAGCAGCCTGCGGCTTGATCTTGCAAACCGGAGCTGCTGGGGTTTCTGCAGCTGCAGCACAAGAACCTCATGACCAGCCCCAAGATCAGTGCTGGTGATCTCTGCTCTGAACACACAGGGGTCTCCGAGGAAGGGGTCTGAGGCTGGGGCGGTTGCTGATGGTGGGTTGTCAGCCTTTAACTTGGCCAGGAGCAACCCCTTGACCAGGGCCCAGTGAGAGGGCACACTGGGCACCCTGGCTCTGCCCACTGTCCTCCTCCTCCAACCTGGCTTCCTCCCCCCCACGCCCACACATCCCCACTCCTCACCTTCAGCCTAATTGCTGCTCCTGAGTCACCCTCACTCCCATGACTGGGCACTGGGCTTGTTTTCTCTGAATTTCCCGCTCCACACACTTCTCTGGGCCCCCGATGCTCCTGACCTTAGCAAACCCCAGCCCTTGGGTCTCCACCTCGGTGCTGGCTGACCTGTCCTCCCCACCCCCACCCCGCACTGCCTCCCTGCCCTTGGCTCTCTCCAGGAGGCCCTGAGCTAATCAGGCTGATTATCGCCCAGGTCCAATTTCACTTTTCTTGGCTACCACGCTCAGTAAATTTCCTCAGCCGCCAGGCTCCCCTGCGAGCCCTGCCTCTTGTCAGGCAGCCCGACTTAGGAAGCCGCCAGCTCCCTGCCTGCTGCCTGTCGTATCATCACAGATGAATCAGGCTCGCCCAACCTGGGGGTGTAATTTAAACGCCATCGACAGTCACATCAGGCAGCAAAACACAACTGTCACGTCTTCCCGTGTCTAGTAAAATCTCCGGGGTTCTAAATGCCCAGACCCTTGCTAATAGTCTAAAGATTACACTGCAACCTTTTAGAGCTGCATTTTAGAGGGTGCTTTGGAAAATCTCCCTCGTCGCTACACATTTTGAAGGTGGGCTAGTGGCATTAGTCTTAGTTTATCATCAGGAGATAGTCCTTGAACTTCCAGCTTTGTTTTATACTTGACCCAGTCCCAGGGTCTCTGAGTATCTGAAAGTGACCTGGAAAGATCCAGAGAAGGAGAGGGAAGAAGATGAGGATGTTTACTTATCTTGAAACCCCAGCCCCCGCTGTGATTGAAGAAGAAGCTCTTCTGATGGTTCCTTCTTTGCCAGTGAGGGCAAGTCTTGGCTGTGAGAGGAAAGGAAGTACAAGTGCCCTGTACTTGCATGGCCTGAACTGGTTCTAGGGCTTCAAACACGGTGCTTTCTGTAGGATGGAAGATGCCCATGTATGACGCGATTAGAGAACAAATAAGAATTCTGGTTCGTCACGTGGAGACAAGCCCAGAAGGAGGCTGAAGAAGGATGGATGAATGCGGCAGGGAATGCTTTGAAAGACTTTGTGGAGATGAGTCTTGATTCGATTAAATGTAACAAGCATCAATAGCATCCTCTGTGCACATGGCCCTGCGTCAGGCATTGTGGGAGCAGAGAAGGGAACAAAGAAACAACCTCACCCGGCGGGGACAGACGTAAGGGAAAAATCATGAAGGTGATGTAAGAAGGGTATATAGCGCTGTTAGGGAGTGCTGTGGATTGAAAACTTGTGCACTCCCTGCCCCAACCCCCAATGTGATGGTTTTTGGAGATGGGGCCTTTGGGAGGTGGAGTGAGATGAGGTCATGAGGGCAGGGCCTTGGCCCGGTGGGATTAGAGCTCTTAGAAGAGACACCAGACAGCTTGCTTTTTTGCCCCCTCCCCCACCTCTGGTGTGGGCATGCACAGAAAAAGCAGTCATGTGAGCATATGGCAAGCAAGGGGCCTTCTGCAAGCCAGGAAGAGAGCCTTCACCAGAAAGCGATCTTGTTAGCCACTTGGTCTTGGACTTCCAGCCTCCAGAATTGTGGGAGAATCAAAATTCGTTGTTTAAGCCACCCAGGGTATGGTATTTTGTTGTAGCAGCCAGAGCTAAGACAGAAAGACATAGGTGAGAGCTATTAATTGTGAAGAGTTGTATCAAAGAAGACTTCCTGGAGGAAGTGGAACTGGAGTTTCAGGATGAGTCAGGTCCTAGAGAGGAAGATGTGGGAAGGTTTGCAAAAAGACAGCTGTCTTTGAACCAAGAAGTGGGCCCTCACAAGACACAGAATCTGTCAGCTCCTTGATCTTGGATTCCCCAGCCTTCAAAATGGTGAAGAATAAATATCTGTTGTTTTTAAGTTACCTAGTTCCACGACATTCTGTTATAGAAGTCAGAATGGAAAAAGACAGCCCGGTTTTAGGATCTGGGTAGTTTGATGGCAAATAGGAGAAAGAAGCAAGTGAAGGCTAAAGATTTCTCACGAGGGAGAAGCTGAAGGATGCCTGCAGATGCTCCAAATGTCCATGAGGGGACACCAGAGCTTAGCCTCTTTCTTAGGTTAAGGTCTAACTGGTACCGCCTGTGGGAGACACCTTCCAGAACAAAACGAATCTTGAGCTGCATGGCAGGAACAGTAATAAAACATCCTAAAAATGTTAAAAATGACATCCATAAGGGATGATTTATAAAAATCTAGTTTTTATACAACAGAACGCAAAATTGTGACCAAATCGTCAAATATGATTTTTCCCAAATGTAACTCAGGGAGTTGATGAGAAAGCTGGAAAGAGAACCCAGGACTCTATCTTTTCAGATCTATGTAAAGACACATGAGCCCATTTCCAGAAAGAGAACCTAGCTTTCTTGCATGAGGAAGTGCGCATCTGTATCATGGGAGTAGGTGTGGTCGTGCCTCACTCGCGGCATCCTTGGGGCTCAGCAAATGATGAAGGGGGAGGTCAGGGAATGGCATACTTCCTGGCTTCATACTTCCCTCTTGTCATCTGGAGGCCAAATTTATCAGAATCTATGTCCCAGAAGGGCACTGACTGGAGAAAAGCCTGGGAACCATGACAAACTTAATGAAGCTGTTTTTCTTGTTTTTATTTATTAGATAGAGATGATGATCGGTTCAGTTCAGTTCAGTTCTGCCAGTAGCCGGCGAGAGGAACTCCGCCCATGGCAAAGGTCATGAGGAAGGACGCTTGGCATATGCAAAGGCGTGATCAAGCCTCAGGAAACCCCCTGTTCCTGAGCATCTTACCCCCCAAACCAGAGTACTTTACAGGGGGCTCTCCCCCATAGCCATTTCTCTTGGAGGAGGAGTAAACGTGCAGCTCCAAGGCAATAAAAATTCCTGGGCGTGACTAGAGTGTTTCAACTTATGGGACTCCTCTGAAGGTTATCTAGCCTGCCTGTATAGGTTCATCCGGCCACAACAGCGCTCCAACCATGAGAGGCACGAGATGTTTTTGACTTACTAAAGGCAAATTCTTTTGGGAAGTTAGAAATTATTAGTATAGTGGGTCGGTTAGGAATCATATTGGTGAAGGGCTTTTCATTTGTTGTGTCAATAATTGCTGCTAATTCCCTGCCCTGAGTGGAACAAGGATGTCTCAGGTCAAACCTTTCTGCTGACAGACTAGCTTGTGTGACAACCTCTCAACCATAAACAGCACAGAGAGTTTTGGAGGATTTTGAAAGTCTTAATTAGCATAGGGCTTTTTCTTCTCATTGAATCAATGATTGCCGCCAGGCCTCCATATCTTTAGGCACCTGGAAGTATATTAATCCATGTGTTTGGAATATAGAAAAGGAAATATAGTAGTTTTTGATGTTAGCAATAGTAGACTTTTTGAGTTAATGAATTTTCTCTTTTGTTATAGACCACTGTACTTTGATATAAATCACTGTCCTTGCTATGTAAAAATGTAACTTTATCACTATCTTAAGACTAAGTAGATCTTAAGAGGAACGTTGGTGAAAGGATTTTCATTTGTTGGGCTGATGTTTGCTGCTAAATCTCCATATTCCCTGCCCTTATAATGAATATAACTAGCATATAGGAGAATAAGCATTAACCTTTAAGTATATAGGAGAAATAAGTATTAACCTTTAAGATTAATCATGTTAACCTTGGGTTAAATAAATTCCTTTCTTGATTGTAACTCACTACACCCTCACCCTATAGGAATGCAACTTTATTTGGAGGGTGGTGCCTCGTTTAAGAAAAAACATGCTTGGAAAAAATAAGTTTTTTGGTTATCAAAAAGAAAGGGTTGTAAATGTCAGCAGGCAGAAATGGCTTAAAGATGATGTAAAACCCCTAAGACCTTTTTTTATGTAAAGCACCTGATTTTGATAAAGGTCAGGACTGCTGACCCTGGCATGACTCTATTCATCCCTATATGTAACAAAAGGTATATAAGAAAACTGGAAAAATAAAGAAATGGGATCGGTTCCTGGAAAGACTGACTCCCCCATGTCGTTCATTCTTGCTACCCGTTTTTCTGGCTGAATTCTCATCTGGAGCATGGATGCTATTCCATGTGAACCAAGTTATTCAGCCACTTTTTCTCCACTAATTTTCCTACTACACTATCCGTTTCTAATCTCTCTATATATCTGTAACTAAATATGTATTTTTCCAAGGATGCCAACTCCGTCCCCACCTTCGAATCACCCTGGATTCACCGGGGCTGGACCCCGGCACAGTTCAGTTGCTCAGTCATGTCCGACTCTGCAACCCTATGAAGCACACCACACCAGGCCTCCTTGTCCATCACCAACTCCCAGAGTTCACTTAAACTCACGTCCATCAAGTCAATGATGCCGTCCAACCATCTCATCCTCTGTCGTCCCCTTCTTCTGCCTCCAATCCCTCCCAGCATGAGGGTCTTTTCTAGTGAGTCAACTCTTCACATGAGGTGGTCAAAGTACTGGAGTTTCAGCTTCAGCATCAGTCCTTCCAATGAACACCCAGAACTGATCTCCTTTAGGATGGACTGGTTGGATCTCCTTGCAGTCCAAGGGACTCTCAAGAGTCTTCTCCAACACCACAGTTCAAAAGTGTCAATTCTTCAGCGCTCAGCTTTCTTCACAGTCCAACTCTCACATCCATACATGACCACTGGAAAAACCATAGCCTTGACTAGATGGATCTTTGTTGGCAAAGTAATGTCTCTGCTTGTCAATATACTGTCTAGGTTGGTCATAACTTTCCTTCCAAGGAGTAAGTGTCTTTTAATTTCATGGCTGCAATCCCCATCTGCAGTGTTTTGGGGGCCCCCAAAAATAAAGTCTGACACTGTTTCTCCTTCTATTTCCCATGAAGTGACAGGACCAGATGCCATGATCTTAGTTTTCTCAATGTTGAGCTTTAAGCCTACTTTTTCAATCTCCTCTTTCACTTTCATCAAGAGGCTTTTTAGTTCCTCTTCACTTTCTGCCATAAGGGTGGTGTCATCTGCATATCTGAGGTTATTTATATTTCTCCTGGCAATCTTGATTTCCAGCTTGTGTTTCTTCCAGCCCAGAGTTTCTCATGATGTACTCTACTGCTGCTGCTGCTAAGTCGCTTCAGTCGTGTCCAACTCTGTGCGACCCCATAGATGGCAGCCCACCAGGCTCCCCCATCCCTGGGATTCTCCAGGCAAGACATGATGTACTCTGCATATAAGTTAAATAAGCAGGGTGACAATATACAGCCTTGACATACTCCTTTTCCTATTTGGAACCAGTCTGTTGTTCCATGTCCAGTTCTAACAGTTGCTTCCTGACCTGCATATAGGTTTCTCAAGAGGCAGGTCAGGTAGTCTGTTATTCCCATCTCTTGATATGGACTAACAAAAAAATCAGAACTTGTAGATAAAAATAAGAACTTAAAAATACTCATAATAATATATATTAAAAGAAAATTATCTGTGCTTAAAACATACGTTTTTCATAACAATGGAATGCAGTGAATCTTACACGAGCATTTTGTTTAATGGCAAGTTCAGGCCTGTATTTTAAGGGATCTCGGCTCTAAGCGAAAGTGATTGGGGCGCTGTCCTTGGTGCTGAAATGAGCTGGCAGGTGGCACAAGCTTCCTGGAATGAGTGTGAGGGCTGCACCTATCGGAGCTTCCATCGTGTTTCTGTTTGAGAGTTTCCCAGCACTGTGGTCTATCTGCTCTTCCCCCTTGGTAAGTAAAAGTGGAGAACAGAAAGACAGGTCGGACCATCACCTTCAGAATGATGGCCAACACCAGTTGTGGCCTTTGCTGTGACAGTAATTGTTCCAGGCATATTTGGGTCTCTCTTGCCTTTTCTTCTAACCTGTTCTGAATTGAGATGAGCCTGAAACCCCCTCCACAGACCCAGGTTGAGTTACTTCTACCCTTGAGGAATCTTTGTAAGGCCCCAGAAGACAAGTAGTTCTGGACTATAAAGTCTGGTTCCTTTGCTAGCTTACTGGAGACTGTTCCAATCCTTTTGCATGAGTGTGCCCCCTCCTCAGTACCTCCAGAACCTCAGCACCTCACTTTATAGCTCTTCTATAGCTACTGGCACTGGGGTCCTCTTGGGATACACACCATCCTCCATCCCAGACACCCTGTCTTCCCTGAGATCTGAAGGAGAGAAAGGGAAGTTAGTCTCTGGAAACTATAATTCTCCTTCCCATTCTAGGGGGTCCTTCATTCTTTTACAACTTGCATGGGTTCACCCACTTTTCTCTGGAAGGGCCTTGGTACCTCAACCACATTTCTTGTCTCACAGCCTAGAAATTTGGCATCAGGACTTAATATACATAGATGCAAAGCAAGAAGCTAGGGGTAGGGGATGAGGTCTTGTAAGAGTTCAGGGAGGTGGGGGATAATGTCTAATTGTGCAGCTGTGAGAAAGGGAGCTCACACCCAATGCAGGAGCTGGATTTCAGGGAAGTTAGTAAATACACATGACTAAGTCCCTTCCAACGGAATGTGAGCGAAATGATGGATGCCACTTCCAGACTGGATCCATACAACTTCCCTGGTGGTACTGATTGCCCTTCCAGGTAGAGATGCATGGTGAGGAGACCCAAGGGACTAGCAGAGACTTGAAGAAGGAAGAAAGCTACCTGCCAATCAGGAGCACAGTTATATAAGCAAGAAAATAAAATCTTCCGTTGTGGTTGAGCCATTATACATTTGGGGCATATTTGTTACAGCAGATTTTAAAATACCCTAACTGCTACAGGGAAGGGTGTTGTTTAATCCGAGGAACAGATATCTAATAGAATTACTCTTGTCTTGTCCTCAGTCATGTCCAGCTCTTTGGGACCCTTTGGACTGTAGTTTGTCGGGCTCCTCTGTCCATGGGACTTTTCAAGCAAGAATACTGGAGTGGGTTGCCATTTCCTTCTCCAGTAGATCTTCGTGACCCAGGGATTGAACTTGTGTCTCCTCTGTCTCCTGCATTGTAGGCATATTTACCTGCCGAGCCATCTGTCATCCTAAAGAAGTTCAGATCTTTAGTATTCATATTTTTGGATCAAATAATCTCCTTACATTTGGGATTTAATATGTTTGTAACACTCAAGAGAATTTGGCCTATTGGAATGTCCCCCTTGATTTAAAGTATATAACTGAGTGACTGATTTAGACTTGTGATTTTATATTAAATCTTGCTGAGGTTGTAAACAGGGTTAGAACACTTAAGAGAACTTGAGGTTCATAATGCTGTTCTGTGCTGCGTAGGCACTCTGTCGTGTCTGACTCTTGGCGACCCCATGGACTGTAGCCTGCCAGCCTCCTCTGTCCATGAGGTTTTCCAGGCAAGGATATGGGAGTGGTTGCCATTTCCTTCTCCAGGGGTCTTCATATAGGTGCATTTAATTTACTGGGTTTGTAAAATTAAGTGTGACGAAAGCTTTAAAAAACACATTTAATTGTATTAGACTTACGGAGCTTCTTGGGTAGTTGGAAAGCTTTTGCTTATTCATCAAAAAAGATGGAAATCTTTGAATAGGAAATGTAATGTATTAATCTTATAAATGCAACTGAAAACATGTCATGGCATTTGACTAGCCAGGAATGTGCTCAGTTGCATCAGTCTTATCAGTTGTGTCCAGCTCTTTGCAACCCTATGGACTCCAGCCCGCCAGGCTTCTCTGTACACAGGATTCTCCAGGCCAGAATCCTGGAGTGGGTTGCCATGCCCTTCTCCAGGGGATCTTCCTGACCCAGGGATCAAACCTGTGTCTCTTTTGTCTCCTGGATTGCAGGCAGGTTCTTTACCCACTAGCCACTTGGGAAGCCCAAGCATGTAAAATAAACACTAATCAAAGGCTTTCACCAAAGTGATTGTCCTTCTGCTTCTGGCCAAAATAGAGTAACAGGATTCCTGTTACTAGTCAGCTGGCTAGTCAGTTAAAATAGGGAGATTATCCTGGATTATCAGGGCAGGCTCAGTATTATCGCATGAGTCCTTAAAAGCAGAGGAAACAGCAGAAAGGAAATCAGAGAAATCTGAAGCATGAGGGCACGCCGATGCTGGCTCTTCAGGTGGAGGGGACCTCCTGGCAATCTCGCGTCTGCCTATAACCTGAATCAGTTTGGAAGTGGATTCCTCCACGGAGCCCCCAGCAACGAACACGGTCTGGCTGACTCCCTAATTTCAGCCTGATGAGCGTCTAAGGTGAGAACTCAGCAGAACCACCTCTGTGCCCAGACTTCTGATCCACAAAACTATTGGATAATCAAAGCGTGTTGTTTGAACTAAATGTGTGGTACTTTGTCAGGGTATCAGTAGAAAACCAATAGAGTCAGGTCATGTCCTTTGTTGAAGGGTATCTGAATTTCCTTGTGCAAACGACCTTGGATGGGTTTCTGAATGTACCTGTGGGGTAAATTCCTAAACATCGAAATTGCCCTGTGAAAGAGCGTAAGTAATGTTGTGTTACTTCTTTCTGCAGAACAGTACCAGCTGCACTCCTTGTACCCCTCTGTGGCTGTACCTGTTTCCCACACTCAATGCACCAGCTAGCTTTCTGATTCTTGGCAGCCGCTATATATTGAAATGTCCCTTCATGCCTCAAAAAAAGATGCATTGAAATTCTATCCCTCAATACCTCAGAATGCGACCTTCTTTGGAGACAGGTCTTACAGAAGTAATGATATTAAAATGAGGTCCTTAGGATAAACCTCATCGACTTAAAAAAAGTATTCACAACCTAAAAATTGAGAGTTATGTTTTATTCAGTGGGAACTTTTAGGACTTCAAGTCTGGGAGGCAGCATCTCCAGTAACCCTGAGAGAACTGCTCTGAGGAGACGAGAGAAGGAGCCAGGTTGTACAGAAGTTTTGCAACAAAGGGCAGCTAGTCTGAATATCAAAAGGTTATTGATAATTAAAGAAAAACAGATATCCCAAGTTAAGGAATTTAGCACTTTTCTATGTATGGGAATGGCTTCTCTGATAGCTCAGTTGGTAAAGAATCCGCCTGCAATGCAGGAGACTCAGGTTCAGTTCCTGGATTGGGAAGATCCCCAATCTATTTGCCATGAAGTGATGGGACTGGATGCCAAGATCTTCATTTTTTGAATGTCGATTTTTAAGCCAGCTTTTTCACTCTCCTCTTTCACTTTCATCAAGAAGTTCTTTAGTTCCTCTTCGATTTCTGCCAGAAGAGTGGTGTCATCTGTATATCTGAGGTTATTAATATTTCTCTCAGCGATCTTGATTCCAGCTTATGCTTCATAAATTTCTCACCATTACCCAAAATGACTGGTGCCCTTCTCAAAAGGGAAAATTTGGACACACACATGCACATGGAGAAGGACAAGAAGATGGAGACAGAGATCAAAGTGATGTGGCTGCAAGCCAAGGAACACCAGAAGTGAAAGTGTTAGTTGCTCAGCTGTGTCTCACTCTTTGCAGCCCCAAGGACTGTAGCCCGCCAGGCTCAGGCTTCTCTGTCCATGGGATTCTCCAGGCAAGAATACTGGAGTGGATTGCCGTTTCTTCCTCCAGGATATCTTCCAGATCCAGGCATTGCAAGCAGATTCTTTACTGTCTGAGCCACAAGGGACACCCTATGATCGCTGGCAAATCACCAAAAGCCGGGGGAGAGGCCTGGAACAGATCCTTCTCTACTGCCTTTGGAGGGAGCAGGGCCCTGCTGACACCTTGGCTTTGGACCTCTAGCCTCTGTAACTGTGAGCCAATAAATTTCTGTTGTTTTAAGTCATCTGTTTGTGATACTTTGTTGCTGCAGCCCTAGGAAACTAGTAGAGCCAGGAAATGGATTAAGGAGAGGACTGCTGTGTAGTTGGATTTTTTTTGGCCTCTTCGATCCCTGGTAGGGGAGCTAAGATCCCACATGCTGGAAGGGTGGTGGGTGGGCAACTAAGTCAGTTTGCCATAACTACTGAAACCGCACACCTCAACTAGAGAGCCCACAAACCACCATGTAGATTCCCAGTGATGAAGCTAAGAACTGATGCAGTCAATAAATAAATAAAGACCACATTAAAGGAGTGCAGGCCTTCACACACCCTAACCCTTATCAGCAACCCCATCCTAATCATTTCTATTAAGTATTAGTTGCTAAGTCTTGTCTGGCTCTTTGTGACCTCATGGACTGTAGCCCACCAGGCTCAGACTCAGGGGACCCAGGTTTGATCCTTGGATTGGGAAGATCCCCTGGAGAAGGGAATGGCAACCCACTCCAGTATTTTTGCCTGGAGAATCCCATGGACAGAGGAGCCTGGCGGGCTACATTTCACGGGATCACAAAGAGTCACAATGACTGAGCAACTAGCTCTTTGATTTCTATAAAGCTTCTCACCAAATCCCTCCAGGTTGGGACATGGTTTCCAAGGGCAGAAGCGCACCTTTCCCCTGTTTGCCTGGTGAAGCAATAAAGCTGTTCTTTTTTAATTTACCCAAAGTCTGTCTCTGAGTTTCAATTCGGCCTCAGGGCAAAGAGGCTGAGTTTTTGGTATCATCTCCACCCACCCACCTCCTTGCTTCCCATTTGGGCCTCCACCCCAAACAGTCCTCTACATTACAGCTAGAGCGATTGCTTCAAAACACATTTGGCAGGTGACTTCTGTGCGGCAAACTCCTTGGGGCCTCTGTTACGGGTTGCATGGTGTCCCCCCTCCCCAAATTCAGACAGTGAAGTCCTAACCCCTAGTACCACAGACGCTGATGTTGAGAAATAAGGTCATTGCAGATATAATTAGATCAGATGAGGTCACACTGGAGTAGGGTGGGACCCTAATCTAAAATGACTGGTGCCCTTGTAAAAAGGGGAAGCTTGAACGCAGACACAGAAGGCCACATGAAGGTAAAGGGAGACCGCAGGTGATGTAGCCACAAGCCAAGATCGACACCCAGCGACCAGAAGCCAGGGGAAAGACCCGGAACAAACCCTTCCCCGCCGGCCCCAGAGAGAGCACAGCCCTGCTGGCAGCTCGGCTTTGGGCTTCTGGCCTCTGTGACTGTGAGACAATAAATCCCTGTTGTTCTAGGCCACCCAGGTTGTGGTAATTTGTCAAGGCAGTCACGGGAAGTGAACACACTTTCTGATCACCTGTTGCTGCCAGGGTGGGTTTGACGGGAGATAAGTTAGTGGAGACATTGTTAGTGGAGAGCTCCTCAGAGGAGGAGGGCCTTATTCCATGTGAAGTGGGGGCATGGGAGTGATAGAAGCTTGAGTCTAACTTCCCCAGACTCTCTCAGCAGGAGGACGAGAGCAGGACAGCAGTGGAAACAGAGGCCATGGGCTCGTGAAAGGGCCCCAATAGGATGGGGGGTGGGCAGGGAGAGGAAAGGGGGAGGGTGGGAAGG
>SJYF01000598.1:26657-37219 GCA_006410515.1 Procapra przewalskii | reverse complement strand
CCCTGGAAAAAAAGATCAATGTCAAAGCACAGGAAACCATCTCACCCACTGAGGGCAGTTGCTGGGCACCCTCCCTGACTCCCCAAGTCTAAGGGGTGGTGAGTGGGTGCAGGGACCGCAGATCCACAGAGCAGAATCTGAGAGGGCCAGGCACCTCATCTCATGCATGTAATGTTCACCCACGTAGTTGCTAAGCACGTAATCGCTCAGCAGCTGGCACTTGGATGGCCTGTCACCATGTTTTATATTTTGTACTTTAGATTAGATTAAGATGTAGCGTGCCAGCAAGGAGGTGATAATGGCATGGTGGCATGGTGGCTAGGATGTTGTTAGGGACGTGAATGATAGATGAAGAGAGAGGTCCACAGATACAGATTTGCAGTTGATAACTGGAACTTTTTCAGAAAGGGGACTGCTGTTCTATGAGGCCTCTGTGTGTAATCTGCACCTCCTGCTCCCGTGGTATATGGGAGTGGGAGGGGGGAGACCTGGGTAGAGGAAAGAGGGACGTAGAGGCTGGGCTGGAGGTGCCTTGTGAGCTCTGCCCGCCCTCACCCTGCACCCTTGGATGACCTTTGGGGAGAGTGGGGCCCTACTGCTAGAGAAGGCAGATGCTGGCCTTAGAGGCAACAAGCACTCACAGACAGCGGGGGCCGCTCTGCTGCAGCTGGCACCTGCCGTGGTGACAGTCCATTTCCGACTTCGTCCCTGGGGTGCAGTTGGTCACACAGGCCAGCTTCCCATCCAGCTCATCCATGTAGTAGAACTGGGCGAATTCCTTCGCAGCATTCTTAGTGCATTGCTCTGGGAGCAGGTGGGGGGCAGGCAGGAAGTGTCAGCCAGATGAACCCGTCCCTAGGCCCCCCCACCCCGCAGGTGTACCATCCACTCTCCATGGAGCTGCTCACCTTGCGGGTCAAAGTCGATCTTCACGGGGTTCACGATAGTGGCTGATTCATCATAGCACAGGAGCGAGAGGTCTGCCCAGGGTGGTGAGAAAGAGCAAAACAGATATGCCTCCCACTGCCCGCTGGGGCTAGTCAGCCTCCCCTTTCCTCCTTGCTGTGGCCAAGACTAGTAGATGCAGCTGAGGCTGTGAGCTGGCTCTGAGGGGGTCACTGGGGCTGCTGACCACCTCAGCCTGGGACTGAGAGGGGCTGCTGGGAGCAGCGCAGATTATAGGGAAGGTAACCAGGCTTGACCTCTAGATTCCTCGAGGGAGGTCTCTGGAGTTCCAGAAGAGATGAGAGATGCGGGACATGGGGGTGGGCCTAAGACCTCCCTAAGGGGCCCTACCCATCCTTTCACCACCAACATCAAGGGGTTTCCGGGGGGCTTACTTTTGCAATTCCCATGTAGCTGTCTGGTCTCATTCATAATCTTGGCCGTTACAATCTTACTGAGGCTTTCAAACAGCTCCATGTACCCCGAAGTATAGTTGGCCTCCATGATGACTTCGTGTTCCACCATGACGCTGCCAGGACTGGAACCAGGAGCCATCAGTCAACCCTTGTTGCCCTCCCAGCAAGTGAGGCCCAAGAAACAAGAAGGGTGATGAGAGACAAATAGTCATGTGACCCAGGGGTGGGACGAATATAGACTCTTCCCTCCAGCAGACTCTTCCCTCCAACCTAGAGGGAGGCTACAATATAAGCCTGGGATTGCAATATACGCCAATGGGTGAAATTCATTCCTAAAAATGGAGGCTGCTGGGCAAAGACATGGAGGAATGGAACCCAGTGCATCACTGGTGGGAAAGCAAACTGGTACAGCTACTGTGGGGAACAGTGTGATGGTTCCTCAAAAAATGAAATATAGAACGATCATGTGATCCAGCAATTCCACCTCTGGGTATCCACCTCAAAGAATTGAGAGCAGGGGCAGGAGGAAATATTTATACACCCATGTTCATAGCCATGTTATTCATAACTAAACAGTGGAACCAATTAATCTAAGCGCCTGTCAGAGGATGACTGGATTAACAAAATGCAATGGAATATTACATACGATGGAATATTATTCAGTCTCTAAAAGAAAGGAAATTCTAAGACCTGCTGCAACATGCATGAACCTTGAGGACCTTAGGCTAAGAGTAATAGGCCAGTCAAAAAAGGATGAATGCTGGATGAATATTTATGAGTAGTAATATGAGATCCCTGAAGTAATCAAATTCAGAATAGAGGCAGAAGGCAGCATGGTGATTGTCAAAGGTGGGATGAGGGGGAATTGGGAGTTACTGTTTAATGGGTACAGAGTTTCAGTTTGGGAAGATGAAAAAGTTCTGGAGGACTTCCCTGGTGGTCCAGTGGTGAGGAGTCCACCTGCCAGTGCCAGGGACACGGGTTCAATCCCTGGCCTGGGAAGATTCCACATGCTGTGGGGCAACTAAGTCTGAGACTACTCAAGTTTGCTTGTGCTAGAGTTCATGCTCAGCAACAGAAGTCATGCAATGAGAAGCCCATGTGTCACAATGAGACAGCAGACCCTGCTTGCCTCAACTAGAGAAAGTCCCCCACAGCAATGAAGACCCAGTGCAACCAAAAAAAAAAAAAAGAATTAAAAAGTTCTAGAGATGGACAGTGGTAGTGGTTGTACAACAATGTGAATTTACTTAATGCTGCGAAACCATATAATTAACAGGGTGAAGTCAGTGGCTTATGACAGATTTTATATTATGGGTATTTCACCACAACAAAAATGTTTTAAATTTAAAAATTTAAGACAGAAGCTAATGGATTGTATTCTGAAAACCAAATAAGTAAACTTTTAGGTATGAAGAAACATGAGGGCACTTTTGAAATGTTGGATTCCAACCCAGCAGCTTCTTGTTAGATGGTCAGCAATGCTCTGAGCAGAGAGCTCCTGAGACAAGGTCCATCACTACCCACAGTCCTTGTGACAAAGAAGTTAGAAGCAGGACCAAGGAGGACCTAACCCAACAAAATCCTGAGTCAGAATGGAGACAGAGACCATGGCTGAGGCTGGGTGTGGGTGGAGGATGCTGGGTTATGGAACACCATGGGTTCTTGACATGTTGGTAACTGACATGCCCCAGGCTCCCTCATCACCCTTCTGTCTGCTTCTTCCCATCCTCCTCTGGGAGCTCTGCTATGCCCCAGGCTCCCTCATCACCCTTCTGTCTGCTTCTTCCCATCCTCCTCTGGGAGCTCTGCTTCTCCTGACCATCCATTAAATATGGATGTTTCCCATGCTCCTGCCCAGGGACAGCTTCGCTTCCACGCTGTGACAATTGCCCCAGCCATCTGGTCTACTCCCCAAGCTTCCAGTGATGCCTATCTAGGGACGTCAATGCTGACGTCTCTGCTATAGACCCTTACCATCATACGTCTGACAACCAGCTGCTCCATCACTCCACATGGCTGGGCCCCAGACACTTGAGTCTTAACAAGGCCCATGTCAAACTCATTATCTTCTTCTATTGTCCTGCTCCTTCTTATGTTCCTCACCTCAGCCAAGGGCAACCCACACTCCCAGCAGCCCAGAAATCTGATATCATTCCTCCTTTTCTCCAAACACCCATCAAAATCCAATGATCTGCTGGTCCTGCCTCTTAAAGACCTTTCACACTGGACTACTTTCCTTCTTCACTAACACCTCTCAGGCCCAGGCTACTATCATCTCCCTCCTCTGTCCATTCATTCTCAGCCCTGAAAACAGATTGCACGGTCTGCAGTGCAAAGCATTTACCCTGCCACATGGGCCACAACTGCCGATGCTTCACATGTAAAGGAGCACATATCACTTTTCCAACCTCCTCTCCCACCACAGCCCCTTTGTCTTTAAGAAGCCAAGTGTGCTTTATGTTCTTAGAATCTGTGCTCCTTTCTCTTACCTGTAGGCACATCATGGGTTTCCTCTTGTAACACTCACCCCCTCCTTTGCCTCTAGGTGGCCCATTCCTCATCCTTCAAGCCTCAGCTTAGCTGTAACTTCCTCCAGGAAGATTTCCCTCAGTCTCACTGACCCTGCATTCAGGACCTCTCCCTCTGTACCTTGGGTCTCTTATCATAACTCTAACCTCAGTAACTGAGTTAACATAACTTCCACCATAACTCTAGCTACCTGTGCTCTGCCCTTCTAAGCACCATGAAGAGCAGAACCCAATGTTCCCAGCACCTAGCACAGGGTGGACTTGCAATATTAGCATGATAAACTGAAGAATGCTGAATGAATGAATGCATGGTCTCAGAGCCCTCAGGTGTTGGTTTTTGGGTTTTTTTTTTGACCCAGCCAGGTACTGATACCCTAACCATTTGTGATAGGAGGAGGCAGGAGAGCAGGCAAGAGAGAAGAGCTTCACACAGTCTATAAACCTTCCCACCCCCATACTCACAGCAGTCTTGTGACATTCACGCCTCTGTATTGGGGAAAGTTGTTGCCCCTGTAAACTTTATCCATCTGAAAGAAACAAGACAGCTGAGTTCATAGAAGCCTGAAGTGTGCAGCAGCCTCTGTTCTCTGTGCTGGGGGCAGTCCCTCAGAACCTCCTTTCCCCAAGGAGTCCCTGTATTCAGTTCAGTCGCTCAGTCATGTCCAACTCTTTGTGACCCCACAAACTGCAGCACGCCAGGCCTCCCTGTCCATCACCAACTCCTGGAGTCCACCCAAACCCACGTGCATTGAGTCAGTGATGCCATCCACCCATAGGAAAGAAGGAAGGGGGTGCATAGCGATGTCCCCTCTTCCAAGATTCACATCAGGGAATCTAGGTTTCCTCTCCTCTTACCCGACTCTTGAATACTTGAACGAAGTTCTTGTATGCATCAGAGGATTTGTTATTTAGGTCATCTGTGAAATTCCTGTTAGTCACTTTCACTCTCAGGTCTATAGTGGCATTGATTTTTCGGGGGGTCTCTATGGAAACAGGACATATTACGCATGAGACAGCAACTTCACAGTAATGCCTTCCAGGAATGGCTAATTCTTCATTTGTTGGCTTTGTGGGAGAGGAGAAAGTGTGTAGGGAGGCAGACGGAAACTCAAAAGGCAAGTAGGAGTAGCTGAAACATCTGCCCCTTGTCTCTGAATACCAGGAGGAATCTTGAATACCAGGTCAGACTCTTGATTCAGTGAGACCTGACTGGAGGGCACCAGGTGATCGTTCAGATGAGAGAGGCAAGTTAACTAGTGAAAAGGGCTCATCCCCCCCTGAAGTGGGATGCGGGAAATCCATGCTCTACCTGCATTTTGGCCTGGGTGAAAGTCATATTTTCTCCTTGACCTGCACAATTAGCCAATGGTAGCAAATGAACATTCCAATGTTGCCCTCCTATTTTGAATGGTTAAGGGAAATGATCTACAAGTCTCAAGAAAGGTCTTTACCTATGAAGAAGTATTCCGTGAGGGATTTACACTGGTAACCAAAGTAGCCTTGGGCACAGACACATTCTTTTCCGTTCCAAGTGGCGTTGTTGTAGCACTGCACTGCAAAGAGGTAGAACATTCCAGAGGTTACCATGGAAGCCCAAGACACAAAACACCAACTCTCATTCCAGGTCCCATCATTCAGACATTGCACTGAAAGATGGAAATGGGTCTAGACAATCATGCTGTAACTGAGAGCCCTCTGGCACCATTTCAATCCCCAGGAGATAGTGGGGAAAGGAAAAGGAGCACAGAATGGAAGGAAGCAAGGGATGAAAGAGGACACTCAAAGAAATCAAGAGTCTTACAACTCAAAAGACAGGCACACCATCCACTTGAATGATGTATACTGGCAACAAGATGGTACTGGAAGTGTGGAACAAGACCACAAGGAAGACAAAACTGATTAGCTGATAAGGGAGACGAGCAGGAGGAGCCCGTAGAGTGATATACAAGTAGACTTACATGGTGTCATAGTTGAAGAGTGGGTTGTCCTCACAGTTGTCTGTGTCTTAGTGAATGGGGGATGCAGGGTTGAAGTGGTACTGAATCCAGGGACCGTAGTACCAGTGGAGCCAGGTGAAGTGGAGGACACAGGAGAAGAAAAACCAGAAGTCGACTCCTTTTTGGCAGTTGTGGTGGTATGTTGTGAGACCACAGTGTGGGTGGAAATCTCACTGGGGCTTGACGAGGAAGGACTTGCACTGTTTGTACTGTGCAAAGAATGGGTAGAGAATGATGGCATGGACCCATCTAAGGAGCTGGTGTAGAGAGTGGATCCCAGAGAAGAAGATGTGGTCATGTGTCCATCACCAATGGAAGTGGTTAAGGATTCTCCAGGCCTTGATGTCGAAGCAGAAATTTCATTCCCTACAGTAACAGTGCTGTTCAAGGTGCCTGTAGGTTTTGATGAATCAGGGGTGGAAGTAGCAAGAGTGAGTTCCTCTGTGAGGCCTGTGATTGTCTGTGTGGAGACAGAGGGTGTGGTAGACAGCAGGCTGGGAATTGAAGAGGAAGCTAGGTTACTACTATGGCTGGGATAGGAAGTTGACATAGAAGATTCGGAAATGGTTGAAAGGACAGAGGACATCTCAGTAATTGTTGTTGTACTGAGTCCAGTCCTGGAGGTAGTGGTAGAGAGTCCCTCAGAGTTTGAGGGTATATAAAATGTTGAGGTGTAATAGGAGACTGTATCTGTTGATGGTGCTGAGACTATTGTGGACACAGTGGCTTCAGGAGTAGAATACGTGGTCCTTTCTTCATCACCAGTGGAGGAGGCAATGGATTCAGCTGGACTTGAAGTGGACACAGGACTTCCATCCTCTTGAGAAATTGTCGATGTAGGTAAGTCCGTGACTTGAGAAAAATCAGATATGGTGTTGTGATCTGTGGATTTCTGAGTGACAGAAGTGGTAGGCTGTGCTGAACCAGACGAGCTGGAAAATGTCTCTCCAGTGCTAGATGGGGCTGTAGAGCTCTCAGCAACTCTTGTGTGGGAGCTCTCAGAAGAAACACTAGACGCAGACCACCCAGAAGTAGTGGCAAAACTCCCAGGGTGTGTGGTGAGGGAACCCTCAGAAGACATGGTGAATTCAGACAGACCAGAAGTTGTTGGGGAGGACAGGGGAACTGTGGTATGGGAACCTGCAGAAGACACTGAGGATTCAGACTGACCAGATGTGGTGTAGGAACCCTCAGAAGAGACTGTGGATTCTGACTGACCATATGTGGTGAGGTAACCCTCTGAAGAGACTGTGGATTCAGACTGACTAGATGTGGTGATGGTGCTCCCAGGGACTGTGGTGTAGGAACTCTCAGGAGAGACTGTGGATTCAGATCCACCAGAAGTAGTGGGGGAACTCCAAAGGACTGTGGTGAGGGAAGCCGCAGAAGACACTGTGAAGTCAGACCCACCAGATAAAGTGGTGGAGCTTCCAGGGACTGTGGTGTGGGAATCCTCAGAGGAGACTGTGGATTTAGACAGACCAGAAGTGGTTGGGTAGGGCATGGAAACTGTGGTATGGGAACCATCCAGAGAGATTGTGGATTCAGACTGAGAAGATGTGGTGATAAAGTTCCCAAGAACTGTAGTGTGTGAACCCTCAGAAGAGACTGTGGATTCTGACTGAACAGAAGGAGCGGGGGAACTCCCAAGGACTGTGGTGAGGGAACCTTCAGAAGAGACTGTGGATTCAGAATGACCAGACGTGGTGTGGGAACTCTCTGAAGAGACTATGGATTCAGACCAACCAGACGTGGTGGTAGAATTCCAAGAGACTGTGGTGAGGGAACCCTCCGCAGATACAGTAGACTCAGACTGACCAGAAGTAGTGGTGGAGCTCCCAAGAACTGTAGTGTGGGAGCCTTCAGAAGAGACTGTGGATTCAGACTGACCAGATGTTGTGTGAGAACCCTCAGAAGAGACTGTGGATTCTGACTGACCATATGTGCTGAGGTAACCCTCTGAAGAGACTGTGGATTCAGACTGACCAGATGTGCTGACAGAGCTCAAAGGAATTGTGATGAAGGAACCCTCAGAAGAAACTGTAGATTCAGACTGAACAGAAGTAAAAGTGGAGCTCCCAGGGGCTGTGGTATGGGCACCCTGAGAAGAGACTGTGGATTCAAACCGACCAGATGTGGTGGTTAAGCTCCCAGAGATTGTTGAATGGAAACCCTCAGAAGAGATTGTGGATGCTGACTGAACAGAAGGTGTAGAGGAACTCCCAAGCCCTGTCGTGAGGGAGCCCTTTGAAGAGACAGTGAATTCAGACTGTCCAGATGTGGTGTGGAAATTCTCAGAAGAGACTGTGGATAAAGTGAGATCAGATGTGGTAGTGGAACTCCAAGGGACTGTGGTGAGGGAACCCACAGAAGAGAATGTATATTCAGGCAAACCAGTAGTAGTGGTAGAACTCGAAGAGACTGTGGTGAGGGAACCCTCAGAAGAGACTGTGGGTTCAGTCTGACCAGATGTGGTGAGAAAGCTTCCAGGGATTGTGGTACTGGAATCCTCAAAAGACACTGTGGATTCAGACACACTGGATATAGTGGGGAAACTCCCAAGGACTGTGGTGAGGAAATTCTCAGAAGAGACTGTGGATTCAGACTGACCAGATGTGGTGTGGGAACTCCCTGAAGAGACTGTATAATCAGACCCAGCAAATGTGGTGGTGGAGGTCCAAGGGATTATGATAAGGGAACCATCAGAAGTGACAGTAGATTCAGACCAACCAGAAGTAGTAGTGGAGCTTCCAGGGACTGTGGTGGGGGAACCCTCAGAAGACACTGTGGGTTCAAACTGCCCAGATGTAGTGAAAAAGCTCCCAGAAACTGTGGTGGGGGAACGCTCAGAGACTGTGGAATCAGACTGACTTGATGTGGTGTGGAAACTCTCAGAAGAGACTGTGGATCCAGATTCATGAAATGTGGTGGTGGAACTAAGTAGGACGGCGGTTGGGGAACCCTCAGAAGACATTGTGGATTCTGACACACCTGATGTGATGGTGGTGCTTCCAGGGTCTGTAGTGGGAGAAGTGTCAGAAGAGAATGTGGTTCCAGACTGAACAGATGTGTGGGAACTTGCAGAAGAGACTGTGGATTCTGACAGAATTGATGTGGAAGTGGAGCTTCCAGGGACTGTAGGGGGGGAGCTCTCAGAAGAAACTGTGGATTCAGACTGACCAACTGTGGTGATAGGGCTCCCAGCGACTGTGGTGGGAGATCCCTCAGAAGAAACCAAGGGTGAAGAATGACCAGAAGTGGTGAGAAAAGTCCCAGGGACTGTGGTGGGAGAAGCCTCAGAAGAGGGTGTGGATTCTGACTGATCAGATGTGGTGTGGGAACTCTCAAGAGGCACTGTGGAATCTGACAGAACTGATGGGGTGGAAAAGCTCCCCGGCCCTGCAGTGGGGGACTGCTCAGTAGAAACTGTGGATTCAGACTTCCCTGGTGTAGTGTGCAAGCTCTCAGAAGAGACTGTGGAATCAGATTCATCAAATGTGGTGGTGGAGCTCAGAAGCACTGTGGTTAGGGAAGCCTCAGAAGACACTGTAGATTCTGAGAGAACTGATATGGTGGTGGAGCTTCCAGAATCTGTGGTGGTAGAAGCCTCAGAAGAGACCGTGGGTTCAGACTGACTAGATGTGGTGGTGAAAGTCCCAGGGACTGTGGTGGGAGAAGCCTCAGAAGAGAGTGTGGATTCCGACTGATAAGATGTGGCGTGGGAACTTTCAGGAGACACTGTGGATTCTGACAAAATTGATGTTGTGGTGAAGCTCCCATTGACTGTGGTGGGGGAACCCTCAGAAGAACCTGTGGATTCAGACTGATCAGATGTGGTGTGGGAACTCTCAGAAGACACTGTGGATTCTGACAGAATTGATGTGGTTGTGGAGCTCCCAGGGCCTGGGGTGGGGGACTGCTCAATAGAGATTGTGGATTCAGACTTTCCTGATGTAGTGTGTGAGCTTTCAAAAGAGACCGTGGATTCAGATTCATCAAATGTGGCGGTGGAGCTCAGTAGCACTGTCGTTAGTGAACCCTCAGAAGACACTGTAGATACTGAGAGAACTGACGTGGTGGTGGAGCTTCCAGGCCCTAACGTGGGAGAAATCTCAGAAGAGACTGTGGGTTCAGACTGACCATATGTACTGGTAAAACTCCCACGGACTGTCGTAGGAGAACCCTCAGAGGAGACTGTAGATTTAGACAGAACTGATACAGTGGTAGAGCTTCCAGAATCTGTGGTGGGAGAAGCCTCAGAAGAGACTGTGGATTCAGGCTGACCAGATGTGGTATGGGAACTCTCAGAAGACACTGTGGATTCTGACAGAACTGATGAGGTGGTGAAGCTCCCCGGGACTGTGGTCAGGGAACCTTGAGAAGAGTCTGTGGATTCAGTAAAAAGCGATATGGTGGTGGAGCTTCCAGAATCTGTGGTGGGAAAAGCCTCAGAAGAGACCATGGGTTCAGACTGGCTAGATGTGGTGTGGGAACTCTCAGGAGGCACTGTGGATTCTGACAGAACTGATGAGGTGGTGAAGCTCCCCGGGACTGTGGTAGGGGAACCTTCAGAAGAGACTGTGGATTCAGACAGAACGGATATGGTTGTGGAGCTTCCAGAATCTGTGGTGGGAGAAGCCTCAGAGGAGACTGTGGATTCAGGCTGACGAGAA
>SJYF01000598.1:7545-21779 GCA_006410515.1 Procapra przewalskii | reverse complement strand
GGTGGTGAAGCTCCCAGGGACTGTGGTCGGGGAACCTTGAGAAGAGTCTGTGGATTCAGTAAAAAGCGATATGGTGGTGGAGCTTCCAGAATCTGTGGTGGTGGAAGCCTCAGAAGAGACCATGGGTTCAGACTGACTAGATGTGGTGTGGGCACTCTCAGGAGACACTGTGGATTCTGACAGAGCTGATGAGGTGGTGAAGCTCCCAGGGAGTGTGGTGAGGGAGCCCTCAGAAGAGACTGTGGATTCAGAAAGAGGGGACATTGTGGTGGAGCTTCCAGAATCTGTGGTGGGAGAAGCCTCAGAAGAGACTGTGGATTCAAGCTGACCAGAAGTGGTGTGGGAGCTCTCAGAAGACATTGTGGATTCTGACAGTGTCGATGAGGTGGTGAAGCTCCCCGGGACTGTGGTGGGGGAACCTTCAGAAGAGACTGTGGATTCAGAAAGAAGGGATATGGTGGTGGAGCTTCCAGAATCTGTGGTGGGAGAAGCCTCAGAAGAGACTGTGGATTCAAGCTGACCAGAAGTGGTGTGGGAACTCTCAGAAGGCATTGTGGATTCTGACAGAGTCGATGAGGTGGTAAAGCTCCCAGGGACTGTGGTGGGGGAGCCCTCAGAAGAGACTGTGGATTCAGACAGAACTAATATGGTCATAGAGCTTCCAGAAACCGTGGTGGGAAAAGCCTCAGAAGAGACCATGGGTTCAGACTGACTAGATGTGGTGTGGGAACTCTCAGGAGACACTGTGGATTCTGACAGAACTGATGAGGTAGTGAAGCTCCCCGGGACTGTGGTGGGGGAACCTTGGGAAGAGACTGTGGAATCAGAAAGAAGGGATATGGTGGTAGAGCTTCCAGAATCTGTGGTGGGAGAAGCCTCAGAAGAGACTGTGGATTCTGACCGAACTGAAGTGGTGGCGAAGGTCCCATGGCCTTCTGTCTGGGAATCCTGGGAAGAGACTGTGGTTTCAGACCGATATAATGCTGTAGTTGAGCTCAGTAGGACTATGGATTGGGAACCCTCAGAAGACACTGTGGCTTCCGTCAGAACTGGTGTGGTGGCGGATCTTACAGTGATTTTGGTTGTGGAACCCTCAGAAGTGAATGTGGGTTCAGATTCAGCATATGTGGTGTGGGAACTCCCAAAAGAGTTTGTGGATTCATACTGGCCAGATGTGGTCGTTAAGCTTCCAGGGTCTGTGGTGAGGGATCTGTCAGAAGAGACTGAAGATTCAGAATAACTGGAAGTCGCGGTGAAAGTTTCAGGGACTGCGCTTTTATCAGAAGTAGTTGTGTAATCTCTTGTTGTCGTCCCTGAAATAAAAGAAGTTGCAGTTTGTCAGGACTTGAAAGGGATGCAGTTTTTTCATCTTTGATGTATTCAGCTTCAAATAACTACTATTTTGAACAAATATGAAATGTGTGTAGAGTGTCTTTATTGAATGTCGTTGCTGTTTTTCTAGAGTCTTGAGTGCTGCTTGATTCACCAGGACCAGAATATACTGAAGCTTTTATATTATCAGTGGTATTTAAGGAGGCAGATGGAACTGAAAGATTTGATAATTCTTAGATTGATTTAGGAAAAACGAATTGCCTTCTAGTCAGTATGGCTGATGGTCCATCACCCTAGATGTGTAGGTGTCACTAGGACTTGTGGGGGCATTTTTGGTTGAGATGTTTGTAGAGAACATCATGAGTTGGGAAAACTCAGAGATGACACTACTATGGTCTATGATTTTGTTATTGCATTTAGTGGCAGTCTGTCCCAGGCTGCCTGGAACATAGCTGGTCAGCCTGTTACACTGAAGCATGGCTGTCCTTTCCAAGGGTTTAGGAAGTGTCAGGGCATCTGTAGATTTGGACAATTTACCAATGGTAATCTAGAAATTTAGTCTCTTCTGTTAAATATAGAAATTTTTATAGGGCAAGATATTAATATCTCTAGCTAATGTTCTGGGAGCTGATTGTGATTTATGACTTGAATTGTTAGTTATGGCTGTGGCTGCCGATTTTGTGTGTGTGTGTGTGTGTGTGTGTGTGTGTGTGTGTATAATATGTGTATTATATTATATATATATACACACACATATATATATATACACATATATATACACTCATTGGAAAAGACTGATGCTGGGAGGGATTGGGAGCAGGAAGAGAAGGGGATGACAGAGGATGACATGGCTGGATGGCATCACTGACTCAATGGACATGAGTTTGAGTGAACTCCGGGAGTTGGTGATGGACAGGGAGGCCTGGTGTGCTGTGATTCATGGGGTCGCAAAGAGTCGGACACGACTGAGCGACTGAACTGAACTGATACACACATATATATACACGTGTGCATGCTCAATGACTTCAGCTGTGTTTGACTCTGTGTGACCCTATGTACTATGGCCTGCCAGGCTCCTCTATCCTAGGGATTTTTCCCAGCAAGAATACTGAAGTGGGTTGCCATGTCCTCCTCCTGATCCAGGGATGGAAACTGCATCTCATGCATCTCCTGCACTGCAGCAGATTCTTTACTGCTGAGCCACTAGGGAAGCCTTTGTATATATACTCACACATACATACACACGCACACACACATAAACCTATACATCATTTTTCTCAATCCATAGTGTCATCTGCAAACACTTGAACTGAGAATGCCTCCACCTTTCAAGTATATATGTATACTTTTGCCCAATATGGCCTGTGCATTCCTCCCTGGGCACCCTGGGACATGTGCGTCTCCTTGGGTATCTGGCATAAATTCTAGCGGATAGTTGTACTCACACAAATGCCCCCTGCACATTCCTTTTGCCCCTTACATTTTGTGATCTGCAGGCCAAACGATCCCCTCCCATCCTCTGGCCTGTACTTATTCAGACAAGTCTCTCTTCCCATCCTTTACATTTGAGGCTCCTCCTCTACCCCAATACTTCCTACTGACCCTGAAGGAATAGGAGAGCTCTTACCCTGGACAATTCATCGCCTGTCCTCTCTCTCCAGACACACTTACACAGGGACTAGCAACTCTACTGGAATGCTGCCACCTCTACCTGGGTGTCCTGTATTCATCACAAATGCCCAGGTAAGCTCTTCCCAGACCCTGGTCCCACAGCCCACTCAGCAAGTTGCAACTCTCTAATAATGGGAGCTGGGCTTGCACCCTGGGGCTGGAGGGCTTCTTTTGTGTTCTCTGGGCCACTTAGAACATGTGGCTGTACATGTGGAACTCTATTTTCCTATGTAAGGTGGAACTATAACCCCTGGCTCCTCTTCACTGTGCCTGTAAAGCAAATAAGATCAAATATGGAAAGGATCTTTGAGACAGTTACACCATAAATCTAGGGTTTAATAGGAATGCCACAGGATAGTGTACAGGAAACTTCCTAGAGAGGTCAGGGAATGTGGTCTCTCGTCCCTCCTATCAGTCCCCCACTCCTCTGCAAAGATACCCTGGGGCTGCATGTTTCTCATCTCTCAGGAAGGTGGTCTTTGGCCCCTGGCAGAGGGGACAGTGGAAGCCATCAGGGCAGCAGCACTCTCTACCATGCCAGATGCTCCCATTCTCAGAGGGTCCTTAAAGAGGCAGACAGTCTCAGGTGAGACCAGGAGCTGGATCAGGACTGGAGGCCATGGGAGTGGACCACTAGTGAAGACATGTCATTCACACCAGTGGTTCCGGATCATTGACTTTGCAGAGCTTTCATCAGAACTTTAGGGGAAAAGTGATATCAAACCGTTGATTAAGGTAGTTCAAGTCAAAGGTGCCATAATGCCTATGCTTTGTAGGATTCTAAATTAATGTAAAAAAACTTGGCAAGATTACTTGGTTGTTTTTAAGTCAGTAGATATGTTTGTTTTGTCCAGTTCTCTTGCACAGAGCTGACTCACTAGAAAAGATCCTGATGCTGGGAAAGAGTGAAGGCAGGAGGAGAAGGGGATGACAGGATGAGATGGTTGGATGGCATCACCGACTCAATAGACGTGAGTTTGAGCAAGCTCTGGGAGATAGTGAAGGATAGGGAAGCCTGGCATGCTTCAGTCCATGGGGTCGCAGAGTTTGACACGACTGAGCAATTGAACAACAACAACTTGCCTGCCAAGGGAAAGAGAAGGGGCTGAGCTGAGAGGCTGCCAAGGGTGGAGATGGGGGCATCCTTGAGTCTTGGGTACAGGAAGGATCAGAAAGAGAGAGAGAGTACACATTGAGGGCTTTAGTCAACCCAAAACAAACTGTAACATGGCTCAGAGTAAACCCAGGCTGGTGGACAAATGGGTCCCCACCCCTCAAGGACGCTCCTGGCCCTCCCCCGACCAGTCCAATTCTAGGGCAGTCAAGGCCCATTTAAGGGACACAGAAGCCAACGGGCACGGGGAGGGGGAGGAGAAGGGAGGGAACTGTCCCTCTGCCTTTCTCGGAAGGCTTCAAAATGAAAGTAAAAGCCAAGCTATCTTTTTCTTTCCTTCTTTAAAAAGAAAGGGTTTTGTGGACTTAGGTATTATAAGTTTTACTGGACTTTTAAAGTTATAAAAGTAGACTATTTTTGTTGTGACACGTCAAGAATGAGAAAGCATATAAAGGCAATTTATGATCCCTAACTGAATTATAAGAATGAGTAGAGGTGGGGAGAGGTGACATTTATTGGCTGCCTATCAAATTCCTGAGTAGTTCAATTCCTGAGTATAATTCAATGACCGTGTATGTTATTGCCTTTGCTCCTTTCTGATAACAGAGGAAACATTTCTGCCATATTCAGCCAGACCCAGAGCAGATGCCCCATGAGGAGGTCTTGGATAAAGGAGTGAATGAACACTGAAAAGTCTGTCCGATATTTTTGTTAGTTATTTAATGCCATCTTGGGAGGAAGACGTGACTATTCCTGTTTCACAACTGAATGGAGGTTCTAAGGGTTAAATATCTTCCAAGTTCACCCAACTGGTAAGATAGAATTCAAGCACAGTCTGAAGGTAGCTTTTACTTTCAGCATAAGGAAGGGGTTTGCAAAGAGGAGAAGAACAAGGAAAAGTTTTCAAGTCTAGGGAACAGCATGTGTGGAGGATCAGAGTACATGTTTGGATTGAAGCTGGATGTTGAGAGACCAGAAGAGGCAGAGGGAAGGCTGTCAGGGTGAGTGTGAAGCCAGCTCTGGACTGACTCAGCAACAGTGAGGAGTGTCCAGAAAAGGCCATGGTCACAACTGTGCATTAGGAGCTGAACCTGGAGAGAAGAGGTGGTGAGGGCAGGGGATGATTGATGAGCCCACGGTAGCACCTTCATTGGGGGCCCCAGTGAAGGTCAGGACACATGTTAGTACAGTCTCTGAACAGGCTTTCTTTTGTCTTTATTCCTGAATCCACACCGTTTACTCCAGTTTGCTGCCATTCACATGTCCACTATAGTTGTGACAAACTTGAGTACTCCAATCACTGTCCATTTCACCAGCTTGCCCTTTCTCCTGGAATCTCTCATCTCCTTCAGATTCTAAGGCACCACTGCCTCCTAATCACCCTTTTTCTCCTCCCTTGTGCTGTTCTTTCCTGCTCTGTATCTAAGTGGGCAGAGTAGAAAAGACTCTGATGCTGGGAAAGATTGAAGCCAAAAGGATGAGATGGTTAGATAGCATCACTGACTAAGCGGACATGAATTTGAGCAAACTCCAGGAGATAGTGAAGGACAGAGGAGCCTTGTGTGCTGCAGTCCGTGGGGTTGCAAAGCGCTGGATGTGACTTAGCAACTAAACAAGAACGACAACATCTAAGTGAAACCCTTAGGATAAAGGCTCTGCCATATCCCTCATCTTCCCAGCAGCAATCCCCTCTGTGCCCAAGGCTTTAACTCATTTCTGGAGGGACAAGGAAAAGGCACCATAGGGAATTTCTCTGGTAGTCCAATGGCTAAGATTCCCTGCTTCCAGTGCAGGGGTCCCGGGTTCAATCCTTGGTCAGGGAACTAGATCCACATGCCATAACTAAAGATCCCAAGTGCTGCAACTGAGACCCAGCCCAGCCAAATAAAATGAATACATAAATATAAATATTTAAAAAAGGAAGGAGGCCCCCTAGACAGCCCTGCCCTGGTGAAGTGCTTCAGAACCCTCCCAGCCCCAAATTCTGGTGGCCACAACATCTCCAAAGGATGTGGCAGAGAACTTGAGCAAAGTCCTTCCCAGACTCTACCTCCAGGGTCAGGGGTGTTCCACTAGGAAGCTGAGCGAAGGAAAAACACAGAAGTTCTCCAAAGGAACAATTTTCATGGCCAATAAGCCTACAGGAAGAAAATGGTCAACTTCACTAGAAAGCAAAGATTTTCAAAACAAAGCAAGATACTATTTATCTTTACTTATCACATTACATCCTCTCTGTGATGTTAAGTGATGTAGCTGGTATTGGTTGGGGAATAAGATGCTAATGGATGTTTACTGAGGATAATTTGAAAATGTATCTTAGGGATCATGGGCTGAGTCATACCATTTCAATGATTCCTCTTCTAGTTACTAACCCTAAAGTAAAGGATTCTGCCGCAGATTTTTGTTAAAAAAAAATTTCTCTACAGCAATGTTTATTATATCATTATCTATTATAATGAAAAATTGGGGAAAGCCTGTCTAAGAATAGAATAGGAGACTGGTTAGATGGCGAGGGTATTCCATAAAATTGAATATTGATCAGTAATTAAAATAGAAACAGCCCATAAAATAAATCTAAATAGTTGTTTGGGAAAAGACCAAAATGTTAACAATGTTTATCTGAGTGGCAGGCTTAAGGGAGATTTTCCTCCTTTGGTCTGTCTGTATTTTCTAAATGTTGTACCATGAAGAGGCATTCCTGATATAATGTTTAAACACAGTAAAAGTATATGCTATAAAAATGAATCCTTAGGTGCGCCCTGCACCTTGGAGAACCCAGGCAAAATCACTAATAATTCCCAAGCTGGGATTCCCCACACCTTTGTGGTCAAAATGCTTAACAAAAATTATCTCGATGCCATTTTTGTGTTGCTAGAAAATGTCATTTTAGTGTTACACTAGCCATCCAAGACACCAGGTCTCCTATCAAACAAGTAAAATTTGTTTGATAAAATTTCTTGCCCTGTGTAGAGTTCTTATTGCCTCTTTCTTTAAAACATAATCATTTCAGGGACTTCTGCTTCCCTCATAGCTCAGACGGTAAGGCATCCGCTTGCAATGCAGGAGACCCAGGATCGAACCCTGGGTTGGGAAGATCCCCTGGAGAAGGAAATGGCAACCCACTCCAGTATCCTTGCTGTGAAAATTCCATGGACAAAGGAGCCTGGCTGGCTACAGGCTACGGGGTCACAAAGAGTCAAACATGACTGAGCGACTAACACCAGTGGTTAAGAGTTCATCTTCCAATGCAGGGGGCTCAGGTTCAATGCCTGGCTGCAAACTAAGACTCCCACGTGCCGCGGCACAACAAAGCCCACATGCCACAAGAAAGATCCAGTTCAGCCAAAAAAATAAGAATAGACTAAATTATTTTGAGTTAGACAGCTGGTTTGCCAGGCAAGTTTTTCACTCTGTGACATTCTTGAGGAAGAGCCCTCAAAAGCACCTTGGGACAAGTCTGAAGACCACCACCTTGATATAAGATGGTCCCCTCCTGCTATAATATCTTCAGAACACATGGGAACAGTCCTGAAGGGTGGAGTGTGGAGTGGGGGGCACACCTGTCAGGGCAGGTGTTACCCAGGTCCGGGATCTCATATAGTCAACCTCTCTGAGCTTCCATTTCCTCCAGAAAATGGAGATGATTGATGCCTGCCTTCACCACTCTTCTCATTCTAGAATATTCTCCAAGAGAAGCAGTGCGGTGACCACTTGGCTATGTCCCTCAGCCCTGGGTGTACTTTCAGCCCTGCCACTCACAACCTCATGACTTGGGCCCATCTCCTTTTCTGTAGAGTCATCCCCACCTGGCAGAGTCACCAGAGGGACACTGGGTAGGGGCCACCTTGGCTCTGACCCTGCCCTACCCCCTCACCCTGACACAACTGTGGGGAATGAATAGGCTCCCTGGTTTTCTAGCGTCAGCAGCCAATGCCGCCTGCCCCTGCCCACTGCCTCCCTGAAAAGACAGCAGTTGCCCTGATTGCTGCAGAAGCATGGTGTAGAGGGTTGACTTGTGTTTTGCCAATGCAGGAAATGTGGGTTCAGTCCCTGGGCTGGGAAGATCCCCTGGAAAAGGAAATGGCAGTCCACTCCAATATTCTTGCCTGGGAAATCCCACGGACAGAGGAGCCTGGTGGGCGGCAGGCCATTGGATCACAAAGAGTTGGTCACAACTTAGCCACTAAGCAACAATAAAAGATATGTCCAAGTCCTAACACTTGTATGCTTGAGTGTGACCTTATTTGGAAATATAGTAGTTATAGATATAATTAAGTTAGGAATCTCAAAATCAGATCCTTCTAGATTTAGGTTGGGTCTTATATCCAATGACTGGCATCCTTATAAGAGAAAGGTAGGGGCATTTGAACAAATTCAGGGGAGAAGGCCATGAGAAGACAGGCAGAGACTAAAGTGATGCCACACAGCCAAGGAATGCCATGGAGCACCAGAATCCAGAGGGGGCAATGAGAACCTTTGGAGGGATCGGACCCTGGTGGTATCTCGCTTCAGACTTCCGGCCTCCATCACTATGAGAGAATACACTTCTGTTGTTTTAAACCACCAAGGTTATGGTAATTTGTTACAGCAGCCCCAAGAAACACATACACACAGGCACCCCCACTTAGAGCAAGTGGTAAAGAAAGTGGGCTCTGGAGCCTGACGCTGTGGGTTCCCATCCCGACTCCTCCACCTGATGGATGGAAACCTTAAACCACTTAGTTCATGTCTCCATGCCTCAGTTTCCCCATCTATAAAATGGAAAATCAGTAACAGTACTTCTTTCCAGGGTTGCTGGGAAATTTAAATAACAGATATAATTTAGAACACTGGTTAGCAGATAGTAGGCCCTCAATGAACACCAACAATTTTGAGCATTAGGGTCATACTCAGGCTACGGGGTGGAGAAGAAAATAGCATCCCATTCCAGTATTCTTGCCTGGAAAATCCTATGGACAGAAGAGCCTGGCAGGCTACAGTTTGTGGGGTCACAGAGTCAGACAGGACTAAGCAGTTGAGCACAGGCTACAAGGAGCTGTGACTTTCCAACTTTTTAGACCCAGAAGATTCAGTTGTCAGTATTCCAGTTCCGTCCATAGCTATGCATGGCTTCGTCAGTTCTGAAATTGTCTGAAGTGTTTGAACATCTATTACTGCTGTTGTCGTTCAGTCATTAAGTTGTGTCCAGCTCTTTGAGGCCACTCTCCAGGCCGAGCCTCACCACCAGCCTTAGGTTGTGGTTCTTTCTGCCCAATTCCGTGTTTCCATCTAATCAACAAGACTATAAACTGTCTTATTCATCTTGTCTGGTTCAGAGCACCTGCCTGGGCAGAGCCAAGCCTTCTGTGTTTGCAGAATGAGTAAGTTTATTACTCTGCATAAAACATCACTTCTTTTTAATTGCTCTAAACTTACATCACCTACATTCCAAAGGTTAGATTACCCCTCTGGCTACTGTGAACAAATCCATTCTGGTTTTCACCACAGTTTTATACATCGAATGTTTCCGCTTCCACTTTGGCCTTTCTAGGTTCCAGACCTCCCCGGACCACTTGGGGCCCCTGAGGCAGCCCTTCCAAGAGAGACACTCAGTCCCTGTTCTCCACTGCCATTCTGAGCAGCTCCCCTCCCCCACCCTTCCTAAGAACACTTTGGAACTTCCCGTCTGCAGGACAAGAACGATTCCAGTCCTCATAGTAGGAACTCTGTGGCCCCTGCAGCAGTGGAGAATGGAGAATCTAGACCGTGTCCCTGTCTTTGTCTTCCTTCCTGAGCCCAGACCTCTAGGAAAGCTCCATCCAGAAATTCCATGCTCACCCCAAGCTCAACAGGCTTGCCTGGAGCCCATTGTCAACCACCAAAAAGAGTCTCTTACTTCTTGAGTCACGCAGGCTCTAGAACCATCTATCTTGATGCCTCCACAGCCCATCCTTGAGAGGAAACACCTCTCCATTTCTAGGGGATTTGGGTCCCCAGGTAGACCCTCATGGCCTCCTGCCAGTGTTAGGAAAGCACATTGACAGAGCCACCCGCCCTGGCCACACACCATAGTAAGCGTTTGCATGTTATTTCATGACAGGAGGTCCTGGTAAGGAACGTGGAACTAACAAGCCACCACCAACCAGAAGAATTAGGGAAAGGTCAAAAGGAGACACCACAGATCCAATCATCTCTCAGAATCCTTCTCTCTGGCATCCACCTTGGCTGAGCCACTAGGAAGGCCCCTGAGTCAGAATGGTTGGCCAAAGACAGCCTGGAAACTAATCCCATCACCAAAAAAGCCCGAGCCAGGGAGCCACGTGGCAAAGCAGTCCTCCTGGGTTCCCTTACCCTACTGCTCTGCACCCGGACGCCCCTTCCCGATGAAGTCTCTTGCTGTGTCAGATCATGTGTCTCCTCAAGCAATTCAGTCTGAGTGATAAACAGGAGCCCACTCTCAGGCCCTGGAAGGGGTCTCCCTTCCTGCAAAACCAGGTTGGTTCTCAATGTGTCTGTCTTACCAGGGTGACCCACCCCTGCTCTGTCCTTGGACGCTCTCTGGTGTCTCCATATGGTTTTAATGCTCCTGTTGCCTGAAGATGCTCTCGCACCAGCACGCCTTCCCCACCAGGCACATGCCCCTTACCTTCAGGGCATTCCTACGCCTTGACTCCCCTGCACAGCCCTGCAGTGTTTTTCTACTTTCTCCGGCTGGCATTCCTTGTCCCTACTGTTCACTTGTCCAAGACCTCATCAATCTTCATGGTGGGAACTGGGGAACCCAGAGGAGGGAGCAGATGACAAACAAAGAAAACCACAGATGCCACCCCTGGTGTCTGCTCTGATGTCTGAACCCCTCCCTGAGAACCCAGAATACATGCAGGGGGGTGGAGGTATTGCAGAAGGCTGAGGGCCTCCAGTGTGGGCTCAAGGGCAGCACAAACCTAGAGTCAGATGAGTGAGGTCATGTGATCGGCATATGATTACCGGTCACACTGTTCCCACCTGGGAAGTGCCACTCACCCTCTCTGACCCTTTCTTTCCTGTCTGCCTTCCTTTCCTCTCACAATCTTCCTAAGAAAAGTCATACAGACGGCATGCTGTGAAATGTCTTTGTAAACAGCGGATCCTTCTTGGAGTCGGGGGCAGTGGGTCGTGGGGTGTCCTCAGACCTGGAGCTCCCTGGAATGGCCCTGCTTGCCTGACCTCTTCGCGCCTGACGGCTGTCCGGACCCATCAGGGATAGACACTTTTCGACTCCTTAGTGTGCTAATGGATCCAACATGAGGTTTTTCCTCGCAGTTATGAGCATCTCGCCAACAGGGGCCTTTGCTTGTGTGGGTGGGATCGAAGGCATGGCAGGAGGCACAGAGGCAATACACTTGCTGACTTCTGGCTCTTTCCTCATCGTCATCGCCCTCAGTTTCTGGCTGGGGAGCTGGGACAGGCAGACCCCTCCTAAGGCTGACCCCCGCCATAGCTTCCTTTTCTCTATATATTACCTCAGAGTCAATATGTCAGTAATTAACATATTTTCATAATGTCCCTAAATCCACTAAGTTTACACCCCCAGTCCTGCCCCCTCTGCCCTCAGGTTCTCCCAGCCAGAGCCACTACCCCCACCACATCCTGGTAGGGGAGAAGGAAGTGCATCAAGGCATGGCGGACTGAGGTCGCCTCTAAGGACCTAAGCTCCCATGTGGGCTATCTCACAGCTGCCCTTGAAGACTCCAGAGACACCCCCACCTGCAGCCCCCACCCTCAACCCACCGCGACCCCTCACCACATACCCTGCAGGCCCTTCTACTCAAGCGATGCCTCTTTCAACTGGCTGGCACCTTGGGCTCACTCCCCCAGTGCCCCTCACGGGAGCACCCACCTTGCCCACCCCTTCCCCCAGGGGTGCATCCCTGTTGCTAGGGAATTGGAAAGTCTGAACCCATGGGAATCAGCTTATAACCAGTCTCTTCCCAGACAAACGGCCGTGACCAGGTGTTTTTGTTTGTCTGTTTGATTTCTGGCTGCCCTGCGCGGCTTTCTGGATCTTGCTTCTCCACTTAGGGACTGAATTTGTGCCCCCGACAGTGGAAGCCCAGAGTCTTAACCACTGGACTACCAGGGCAGTCCCTCCATGACAATTTATAACAAGGACCTCAGAGCCTGCCTCCCCCTCAAGCCCTTCCACGACCTCTAGCTAGAGGGGCTGCCCCTGGCCCCCTGAGGCTTTCCCCAGGCCAGGAGGGAAACTCTGGACACCCCGTGGGCTCCTGCCCTCCCGGCCAGGGCCAGCAGCCTGTGCACTGTCTCCATGAAGTTTGGAAAGAGCTGACCCAACACTTGGGCCGATGCAACCCCCAGGATGAAGGCAGGCAGAGACCACCGCCCAGATGAAGAAAAAGCCCCCTGGGGAGGGTGGATTCCAGCAAACCGTCAACAACATAGCACAGCCCAGGCCCCTCCCTCCGCACCCGTGGGTCTCCAGGACGACCCCTTTAGCTCCCAAAGACAGGATGAGGTCATTGCCGGGGTGTCCTTCCCTTGAGCAGCCCCCTCCCCTGAAAAGAGAAGGAGCGAAGAAAGAAGGAAGGTTAGCCCCCTGAAGCCCTGCCTGAGGCCAGCACACACCAGGACCACTGGAGACGAGGGCCGGGTCTCACTCACCCAATGATGCGGATGTGGTAGTGGTCGTGGATAAGGCAGTGATGGGTACCCAGAGCCAGAAAAGCATCCGCAGGATCCAGGTCACCAGCATCTCCCTGAGTGTGAGGCCCTGGCTGTAGGGTCTGCCCACATCAGGAGAGACTAAGAAATGAGTGCTTCCCAGGGAGGGATCAGCTATATAAAGCACCCTGGAGACCTTTGCCTTGGGAAGGACAGTGTCTGGCCCAGGGTGGAGATGAGCGTATAGGGCTGAGTAGGTGACACACGCTGACCACGGGGAGGGAGTCAAAGGGCAGCCGGGCCACCCTCCTCCTCTCCAAGAGACCAGAGCCAGCCTCCACAGGGTCTGTAGACAACGGAAGCCAGAGTCACAGGTGGGGCAGGGCAGGAGGGAGGGACAGGCAGTCAGAGGTGTCAGAGTATATGACGGTTGCCAAGAGGCAGGGGCCAACAAATGCTAGGGAGATGGTGACCGTGGAGGGAGGGGTGCCAGAGCCAGGGCTAGGGTTAGGGCTGGGACAGGCCAGGCCGAGGGAAAACCCTCCACCTTTGCCCCCGAGAGGCTTCCCTTCTGGTCTGCTTTCCCCGTCATCCACCCAATGCTGGCCCATTCCGAGGAAGGGCAGTGGCTTCTCCCCCAGGCCGCCTCTGACCACTAGTGCCTCTGCCGGGTGGGGCTGCCTCTCACCCCTGAGGCTTGATGGGCCTGGTCTCCACCCTGGCAGTGGCCACTGCCAGTACCCTCTTCTGTCCTGAACAAAAGTCCCAGGGGCTTTCCGACACCCCCACCCAAGGAAGCAGGTTGTGCCAGCCCTGACCCCCCTCAGCTCTGGTCTGACGGGCCTGGCTGCCCACAGTAGTGGGAATGAGAGGGCCCCAGGGACGGCAGGCTCTGGCAGGAGTGTGTCTGCCACCGAGGCTTCTAGTCTCAAGGTCTTTGGGGATGCTTGCCTTACCCATCAGAGCCAAAGGCGGCTCTGACCATTGTGGTCAGTGGCGGCAGTCACGACCCCACCGGAGTCACCCACCACTCAAAGCCAGCTTTGAGTCCTTAACATTAAGGGGCACAGACGACAAACTCCACAGGCTCCCGCCCCCTGCTCCCACCCACTCCCTGAAAACACCGGTCCTCCAGTCTTCACATTCCCTTTGAAGTCATGGCCCTTGAGAGCTGGCCAAAGAACCCTTCCTTCCTCAGTGGAAGAAACCAGCACTCCCAGGCGCCCCCCACAGCCTCTCTTCCAATGTACTTGCTCCTCAACCGACGGGTGCATGAGGCAAAAAAAGGCACAGAGCAGGTTTTCGGTTTTGTTTTGTTTACAACAAATATTACATTATGTACAGCTAGTTGAACTGGAGACTTGCAGACTTCCTGTCCCCAGGTGAGGTCTTCCTCCAAAGGAGGCTGGGCTTCTGGCTTCACAGGTTATAGCAGAGATGGGGGTGAGCCAGGGAGAGGAAGGGGGAGGGGAGGTGG
>SJYF01000596.1:327959-340239 GCA_006410515.1 Procapra przewalskii | reverse complement strand
TCCGATGACACTGCAGTTCACCTGGAAACGGGCTCCATTAGTCAGCTCCCTAAATTGGCCCTAAATGGGCTTCTTGAGATGGTCCCCAGGTTCCAGCATCGGAGCACAGATCTCTGAAGGTGTATCCCTGGGGAAAGCAGCTCTCCTATCCACCTCCGGGCCCTGGGACCGGTGGGGGTAGAGCTCGTAGGGCTGTCCTGCCCATCAAGGCCACATTTTCCAATGGACAGAAAAGTGAAGTTGCTCAGTCGTGTCCGACTCTTTGTGACCCCATGGACTGTAGCCTACCAGGTTCCACCATCCATGGGCTTTTCCAGGTAAGAATACTGAAATGGTTTGCCATTTCCGAGGAAATGAGAATACTCAGACCAGGCACCTCCCAGACTCTGGGTAAGGGTGCACCCAATTCTCCTGTCGTCCTTTTCTCTCACTCTCTAGGCTCTCATTCCACTTTTCCGTCTTGTTCTGACTTTCTCTGCCCCTCAGATTCTCTCTTTTCTTTTCTGCTGTCTCTGTCTGTCCCAATCTCTGTCTCTATCTCCTCACTTCCACTTCCTCTTTTCCTTTTTTTTTAACGTGTACTACTTTTTTTTTTCTCTCTTTCTTGGAATCACCTCTGCATCTCTCTCTCCTTCAATGGCTCTGTAAACTGGGCTTCTCTTTCGCTTGCTATCTATGTGCTTCTCCCTATCTTTTCTTTGCTCTCTGACTTTGATTTGTCCATCTCTTTCGCTAGCCTCTCAGGGTCTCTGCCTGAGGAAGTGGACAGAGGGATTCCCCTACTCCACCGTCACGGCTGGACCCCATGGTTCTTCCCTGATTATGTCCACATCTCTAACCATCCATCAAATATTTCTCTTTCCCACCACAAGTGGACAGAGGGATGGCAAACCCCAGGACTCAGGGAGGGTGAGAGCCACCAACCAGAGAAATCAAAGCAGAGAAATGAGGGTTGAGAGATGGATCAAGACAGATAGAGGCAGAAATGGGTCTCAGGCAGGGAGGAAGATAGGAAGGAAGAACCTGTGGGAGAGCCACTGTGATCCTTATTGGAAACAGATGGGATTAAATTAGAAATGAGAGAGAGGAAGAAAGAGGATGCAGTTAGGGCACCTCTCTGCCTCTCTGAGGCTGCTCAGCTACGGTGTAAGTGGGCAGGCGGCCTGGGGAGGGCTGGCCTGACAGCCCTCTGTTGGTTCAGCCTCTCAACCCAGCTCAGAACTCTACACTCCCATCTCGGTTTCTCTGCTGCCTTGGACTCCATTTGATCCTAAGGGTCTTCCCACCTGCATTTCTGACCCTCACACACCTTCTTGTATGTCTCTTTCTGCCTCCATCTCTATGTCTCCATTAATGTCTCTGTGTCGCTAGGTGTATGTCCCTCACTTCCTGTTTTTCTCACTCCATCTGTTTCATCCTTGCCTTCTCTGGATTTCTGCAGTCCCTCAGTAGAAACCACCCGTGGTGCGATTCCACATTCCCTTATTTTGCGAAGAGAAGCAGGCGGTCAGGTCAGGGGGCGGGATCTGAGGACTCGCCCAGGCCCCAACCCCCTCCAGCTCCAGAGACCTGAACAACGCCGGAAGCTCCAGCCCCAACTAGGAGCCAGGTGACATAACAGACGCTAGGCCTCCACGAGGCCAGCACTACCACGCAGTACCTTTTTACAACTCAGCCAAAGCCCTGAGCCTCAGTTCTAAGCTCAGTCCTCTGCTACCAAATCCAGTACTGGTCCCGCCTGGCCCAGCCAGCAGCCCTAGGAGCAGAGCACAAGGCCTCGGACTTCACCATGAACCATCCCATGGCTGCACGGCTCCAACAGCCTTCCAGACACGGAGACCATGAGATAGGTCCTTAGGTTGGGAGAGGAGGGTGGGATGTGGGGCAATTAAGGCATTCAAAGGGGTGAGAACTTAAAGAGCAGGGGAGGGTGGGGTCTGAAGATAGGGGGTCTAGAAGCTACTGAGGGCTGGGAACCTGCAGGGCTAAAAGGCCTGAAAGGGCGGAGTCCATTTGGAAGGGACATCCCTGGTAGCTCAGAAGGTAAAGAATAAGCCTGTGACCCAGGTAGACCCAGGTTTGATCCCTGGATCATAAGATCCTCTGGAGAAGTGAATGGCAACCCACTCCAGTATTCTTGTCTGGAGAATTCCATGGACAGAGGAGCCTGGTGGATTATCCCTTTCACTTCTGGGGCTTCCCAGGTGGTGCTAGTGGTAAAGAACCCATCTGCCAATGCAGGAGATGGTTTTGATCCCTGGATCAGGAAGATCCCCTGGAGAAGTAAATGGCAACCCACTCCAGTATTGTTGCCTGGAGAATCCCCATGGACAAAGGAGCCAGGCAGGCTACAGTCCATAGGGTCTCAAAGAGTCCGACACGACTGAAGATACTTAGCCTATATACAGGGAGTCACAGCTGTGTCTGGTTCCTCTGCCTTTTGTAAATCCAGCTTGAACATCTGGAAGTCCTCGGTTCATGCACTTTTGAAGCCTAGCTTGAAAAATTTTGAGCATTACTTTGCTACCGTGTGAGATGAGTGCAATTGTTCAGTAGTTTGAACTTTCTTTGGCATTGCCTTTCTTTGGGATTGAAATGAAAACTAACCTTTTCCAGTCCTGTGGCCACTGTTGAGTTTTTCTAATTTGCTGGCATATTGAGTGCAGCACTTTCACAGCATCGTCTTTTGGATTTGAAATAGCTCAACTGGAATTCCATCACTTCCACTAGCTTTGTTCATAGTGATGTTTCCTAAGTCCCACTTGACTTCACATTCCATGGTGTCTGGCTCTCTGTGAGTGATCACAGAGATCACAGGTATTTGGCTCAGAGGTGAGTTATCTGGGTCATTAAGATCTTTTTTGGTATAGTTCTTCTGTGTATTCTTTCCACCTCTTCTTAATATCCTCTGCTTCTGTTAGGTCCAGACCATTTCTGTCCTTTGTTGTACCCATCTTTGCATGAAATGTTCCCTTGGTATCTCTAATTTTCTTGAAGAGATCTCTAGTCTTTCCCATTCAATTGTTTTCCTCTATATCTTTGCATTGATCACTGAGGAAGGCTTTCTTATCTCTCCTTGCTATTCTTTGGAACTCTGCATTCAGATGGGTATTTCTTTCCTTTTCTCTTTTGTCTTTCACTTCTCTTCTTTCCTAAGCTATTCGTAAGGCTTCCTCAGACAACTATTTTGCCTTTTTGCATTTCTTTTTCTTGGGGATGGTCTTGATCACTGCCTCTTATACAATGTCATGAATTTCCATCCATAGTTCTTCAGGCACTCTGTCTATCAGATCTAATCCCTTGAATCTATTTCTCACTTCCACTGTATAATCGTAAGGGATTTGATTTAGGTCATACTTGAATGGTCTAGTGGTTTTCCCTACTTTCTTCAATTTATGTCTAAATTTGGAAGCATGGAGTTCATGATCTGAGCCACAGTCAGCTCCCGGTCTTGTTTCTGCTGACTGTATAGAGCTTCTCCATCTTCAGATGTAAAGAATATAATGAATCTGATTTCTCTACTGACCATCTGGTGATGTCCATCTGTAGTCTTCTCTTGTGTTGTTGGAAGAGGGTGTTTGCTATGACCAGTGTGTTCTCTTGGCAAAAATCTGTTAGCCTTTGCCCTGCTTCATTTTGTAAAAGACCAAACTTGCCTGTTACTCAAGGTATGTCTTGACTTCCTACTTTTGTACTCCAGTTCCCTATGATGAAAAGGACATCTTTTTTGGTGTTAGTTCTAGAAGGTCTTGTAGGTCATCATAGAACCGTTCAACTTCAGCTTATTTGGCATTATTGTTGGGGCATAGATGTGGATTACTGTCATATTGAATGGTTTGCCTTGAAAACAACAGAGATCATTCTGTCATTTGTATGACTGCACCCATCGTGGACAAGTATTCTAACCTCTCTATGCTTCCATATCTGCTTGTGTGATCTTAGGCAAAGTGCCTGACCTCTCTGAGCTTCCACTTATGACCTGTTTGATCTTAGGCAAGTTGCCTGACCTTTCTGCCCTTCCACTTAAGAGGTGAGTGATCTTAGGCAAGTTGTTAAAACACTCTGTGCTTCCACTTCTGAGGTCTGTGATCTTAGGCAAGTTACCTGATGCCTCGGTTTTTCCACATCTATGTTGTGTGATCTTATGAAAGCTGCCTGACCTCTCTGTGCTTTCACTTCTTAGCTATGTGATCATAGGCAAGTTGCCTTTCTCTCTGTGCTTCCACTTCTGAGCTCTGTGATTGGTAGACAAGATGTGAAACATCTTGGAATTTTCATATCTGAGCTGTGTGATCTTAGGAAACTTGCTAACTACTCTGTGCTTCCACTTCTGAGCTGTGTAATCTTAGACAAGTTGTCTGATGTCCCTATGCTTCCACTACTGAGTCATACGATTTTAGAAAAGTTGCTTGACCACTCTGAGCTTCCACTTATGATCCTTGTGATCATAGGCAAGTTGCAGGACCTCTCTGCTTTTCCGTATAAAAGCTGAGTGATCTAAGGCAAGTTGCCTAACCTCTCTATGCTTCCATTTCTGAGCTCTGTCATCTGAGGCAAGTTGCTTAACCTCTCTGTGCTTCCATTTTTGAGCTCTGTGATCTTAAGCAAGTTGCCTGTCATCTCTGCTTCCGTTTAAGAGCTGTGTGATCGGATTCAAGTTGCCTGACCTTTCCGTGCTTCCACTTCTAAGCTCTGTGATATTACAGAAGTTGCCTGTTCTCTCTGCGCTTGAGTTGTGTCATCTTAGGCGAGTGACCCGATCTCTCTGTGCTTCCATTTCTGAGCTATCTGATCTTAGGCAAGTTACCTGACCTCCCTGTGCTTCCACATCTGAGCTGTGTGATCATAGTCAAGTTGGTTAACCTCTCTGTGTCTCCACTTCTGAGCTCTCTGATCTTAGTCAAGTTGAGTAACACATCTGTGCTTTCATATAGGAGCTGTATGATCATAGGCAAGTTCTCTGACCTCTTTGTGCTCCCACTTAGGAGCTGTGTGATGTTATTCAAGTTGCCTGACTTCTCTATTCTTCTGCTTATGAGTTGTGATCTTTGGCAAGTTGCATAAACTCTCTGTGCTTCCATATCTCAGCTTGGTGATTAGGCAAGTTGCCTGACAATTCTGTGCTTTCATGTTTAAGCTGTGTGATCTTAGGCAAGTTGTCTAAGTTCTCTGTGTTTCCACTTCTCAGCTCTGTGATCTTAGTCAAGTGGAGTAACATCTCTGTGCTTTCATATCTTAGCTTTGTGTGATCTTATGTAAGTTGACTGACTTCTCTGTGCTTCCACTTCCGATCTGTGTCATCATAGGTAAGTTGCAGAAACTGTTTTTCCACCTAGGAGCTGTGTGATCATAGGCAAACTTGCCTAACCTCTCTGTGCTTCCACTTCTGAGCTCGGTCATCTTCGGCAAGTTTCCAGCTTCTCTGGTCTTAACATGAGAGCTGTGTGATTATAGACAAGTTGCCTGACTTCTCTGTGCTCCCATTTAGGAGCTGTGTGGTCTTAGGCACATTGCCTGATATCTCTGTACTTCCAATGCTGACCTGTTCAATCTTAGGCAAGTTGCCAGACCTCTCAGTATTTCCACCTCTAAGCTGCGTGATCTTAGGCCAGCTGCTGAACTCTCTGTGCTTCTACTTCTGAACTATTTGATCTGAGGCACATTGCCTGAATTCCCGATGGTTCCACATGTGAACTGTGTGATCTTAGGCAAGTGGTCTGACCTCTCTTTGCTTCCACTTCTGAGCTTTGTTACTTTAGTCAAGTTGCCCGACTTCTCTTTCTTCTACTTATGAGCTGTGTGATCTTAAGCAAGTTGCTTAACTTCTCCGTGCTTCCACTAAGGAGCTGTGTGATCTTAGCAAGTTGCCAGACCTCTCTGTGCTTTTACCATTGAGCTGTGTCATCTTTGGCAAGTTGCCTATGTCTGTGCTTCCATTTCTGAGCTGTGTGATCTTAGGCAAGTTGCTTAAGCTCTCTGTGCTTCTACTTAATCTGTATCATTTTAGACAAGTTTCCCAACCTCTCTGGACTTCCACCTCTGAGCTCTGTGATCTAATCAAGTTACATATGCTGTCTGTGCTAACACTACTGAACTATATGATTTTAGACAAGTTGCCTGACCATTCTCAGCTTCCACTTATGATCTCTGTGATCATAGGCAAGTTGCAGGACCTCTCTGTTTTTCCACATAAGAGCTGAGTGATCTAAGGCAAGTTGCCTAACCTCTCTGTGCTTCCATTTTTGAGCTCTGTGATCTTAAGCAAGTTGGCTGTCTTCTCTGTGCTTCTGATTAAGAACTGTGTGATAGGACCCAAGTTGCTTGACCTTTCCGTGCTTCCACTTCTAAGCTCTGTGATATTACAGAAGTTGCCTATTGTCTCTGTGCTTCCACCTCTGAGTTGTGTCATCTTAGGCAAGTGACCTGATCTCTCTGTGCTTCCATTTCTGAGCTATCTGATCTTAGGCAAGTTCCTGACTTCTCTGTGCTTCCACTTAGGAGCTGTGTGATCTTAGGCAAGTTGTCTAAACTCTCTGTGTTTCCACTTCTGAGCTCTGTGATTTTAGTCAAGTGGAGTAACATCTCTGTGCTTTCATATCTTAGCTTGGTGTGATCGCATGCAAGTGGCCTGACTTCTCTCTGCTTCCACTTCCGATGTATGTGATCATAGGTAAGTTGCAGAAACTCTGTTATTCCAACTAGGAGCTGTGTGATCATAGGCAAACTTTCCTAACCTCTCTGTGCTTCCACTTCTGAGATCGGTCATCGTCAGCAAGTTTCCAGCTTCTCTGGGCTTCAACATGGGAGCAGTGTGATTGTAGACAAGGTGCCTGACTTCTCTGTGCTCTCATTTAGGAGCTGTGTGGTCTTAGGCACATTGCCTGATATCTCTGTGCTTCCAGTTCTGATCTGTTCCATCTTAGGCAAGTTGCCAGACCTCTCATTTTTTCCACCTCTATGCTGTGTGACCTTAGGCCAGCTGCCTGACCTCTCTGTGCTTTGACTTCTGAATTCTATGATCTTAGGCACATTGCCTGACTTCCCTAAGCTTCCACATGTGAGCTTTGTGATCTTAGGCAAGTTGTCTGACCTCTCTTTGCTTCCACTTCTGAGCTTTCTTATTTTAGTCAAGTTCCTGACTTCTCTTTCTTCCACTTATGAGCTGTGTAATCTTAAGCAAGTTGCCTAAACTCTCTGTGCTTCTACTAAGGAGCTCTGTGATCTTAGGCTAATTAACTAACTTCCTTGAGCATCTGTATCAGAGGTGTGTGATCTTAGTCAAGTGGAGTAACCTCTCTGTACTTTCCCTCTGAGCTCTGTGATCTTAGGCATGTTGCCTGAACTCTCTGTGCCTCCACTTCTGATCTGTTTGATCACAGGCACATTGCAGGATGTGTCTTTTTTTTCTACATCTGAGCTGTGTGATCTTAGGCATCTTGTCAAACCTCACTGTGCTTCCACTTCTGAGCTGTGTGATCTTAGGCAAGTTGCCAGACCTCTCTGTGCTTTTACCACTGAGCTGTGTCATCTTTGGCAAGTTGCCTATGTCTGTGCTTCTACTTCTGAGCTGTGTGATCTTAGGCAAGTTGTCTGACCTCTCTTTGCTTCCACTTCTGAGCTTTGTTATTTTAGTAAAGTTGCCTGACTTCTCTTTCTTCCACTTGTGAGCTGTGTGGTCTTAAGCAAGTTGCCTAACCTCTCTGTGCTTCCATTTTTGAGCTCTGTGATCTTAAGCAAGTTGCCTGTGATCTCTGTGCTTCCAATTAAGAGCTGTGTGACAGCTGTGTCAAGTTGCCTGACCTTTCCGTGCTTCCACTTCTAAGCTCTGTGATATTACAGAAGTTGTCTATTCTCTCTGCGCTTCCACCTCTGAGTTGTGTCATCTTAGGTAAGTGACCTGATCTCTCTGTGCTTCCATGTCTGAGCTATCTGATCTTAGGCAAGTTGCCTGACCTCCCTGTGCTTCCACCTAGGAGCTGTGATCTTAGGTAAGTTGTCTAAACTCTCTGTGTTTCCACTTCTGAGCTGTGTGATGTTAGTCAGGAGGAGTAACATCTCTGTGCTTTCAAATCTTCGCTTGGTGTGATCAAATGCAAGTTGTCTGACTTCTCTGTGCTTCCACTTCCAACCTATGTGATCATAGGTAAGGTGCAGAATTCTGTTTTTCCACCTTGCAGAAACTCTCTTTTCCCACCTAGGAGCTGTGTGATCATAGGCAAACTTGCCTAACCTCTCTGTGCTTCCACTTCTGAGCTCGTCACCTCTGGCATGTTTCCAACTTCCCTGGGCTTCAATATGTGAGCTGTGTGACTGTAGACAAGTTGGCTGACCTCTCTGTGCTCCCATTTAGGAGCTGTGTGGTCTTAGGCACATTGCCTGATATCTCTGTGCTTCCAGTTCTGAACTATTTCATCTTAGGCAGGTGCCAGACCTCTCAGTTTTTACACCTCTATGCTCTGTGATATTAGGCCACCTGGCTGACCTCTCTGTGCTTCCACTTCTGAACTGTGTGCTCTTAGGGACATTGCCCGACTTCCCTATGCTTCCACATGTGAGCTGTGTGATCTTAGGCAAGTTGTGTGAGCTCTCTTTGCTTCCATTTCTGAGCTCTGTTATTTTAGTCAAGTTGCCTGGTTCTTTTTCTTCCACACATGAGCTATGTGGTCTTAAGCAAGTTGCCTAACCTCTCTGTGCTTCCACTAAGGAGCTTTGTGATCTTAGGCTAGTTAGCTAACCTCCCTGAGCTTCTGTATCTGAGATGTGTGTTCTTAGGCAACTTGCCTAACCTATCTGTGCTTCCCCTCTGAGCTGTGTGATCTTAGGCAAGTTGCCTGACCTCTCTGGGCTTCACCAAGGAGCTCTGTGATCTTAGGCAAGTTGTCTGACCTCTCTTTGCTTCCACTCTGCGCTTTTTTATTTTAGTGAAGATGCCTGACTTCTCTTCCACTTCTGAGCTGTGTGATTTTATGCAAGTTGCCTGACTTCTCCGTGCTTCCACTTCTGATCTATCTGATCACAGGTAAGTTGCAGAAACTCTGTTTTTCCACCTAGGAGCTGTGTGATCATAGGCAAACTTGCCTAACCTCTCTGTGCTTCCACTTCTGAGATGGGTCATCTTCAGCAAGTTTCCAGCTTCTCTGGGCTTCAACATTGAGAGCTGTGTGATTATATACAAGTTATCTGACCTCTCTGTGTTCCTATTTAGCAGCTGTGTGGTCTTAGGCACATTGCCTGATATGTATGTGCTTCCAATTCTGATCTGTTCCATCTTAGGCAAGTTGCCAGACCTCTCAGTTTTTTACACCTCTATGCTGTGTGATATTAGGCCACCTGGCTGACCTCTCTGTGCTTCCACTTCTGAACTGTGTGCTCTTAGGGACATTGCCTGACTTCCCTATGCTCCCCATTTTGAGATGTTTGATCTTAGGCAAGTTGCCTGACCTCTCTTTGCTTCCATTTCTGAGCTCTGTTATTTTAGTCAAGTTGCCTGACTTCTCTTTCTTCCACTTACAAGGTGTGTGATCTTAGGTTGATTGCCTAACCTCTCTGTGCTTCCATATCTCAGCTTGGTGATTAGGCAAGTTGCCTGACAACCCTGTGCTTTCATGTTTAAAATGTGTAATCTTAGATAAGTTGTCTAAGCTCTCTGTGTTTCCACTTCTCAGCTCTGTGATCTTAGTCAAGTGGAGTAACCTCTCTGTACTTTCATATCTTAACTTATTGTGATCTTATGCAAGTTGCCTGACTTCTCTATGCTTCCACTTCCAATCTATGTGATCATAGGTAAGTTGTAGAAACTCTGTTTTTCCACCTAGGAGCTGTGTGATCATAGGCAAACTTGCTTCCACTTCTCAGCTCGGTCATCTTAGGCAAGTTTCCAACTCTCTATGCTTTAACATAAGAGCTGTGTGATTGTAGACATGTTGCCTGACCTCCCTGTGCTCCAATTTAGGAGTTGTGTGGTCTTAGGCACGTTGCCTGATATCTCTGTGCTCACAATTCTCATCTGTTCCATCTTAGGCAAGTTGGCAGACCTTCTTTCACCTCTGTGCTGTGTGATCTTGTGCAAGCTGCCTGACCTCTCTGTGCTTCCATTTCTGAATTTTGTGATCTGAGGCACATTGCCTGACTTCCCTATCCTTCCACATTTGAGCTGTGTGATCTTAGGCAAGTTGTCTGACCTCTCTTTGCTTCCACTTCTGCACTTTTTTAATGAAGTTGCCTGACTTCTCTTTCTTCCACTTATGAGCTGTGTGATCTTATGCAAGTTGCCTGACTTCTCCGTGCTTCCACTTCTGATCTATCTGATCATAGGTAAGTTGCAGAAACTCTGTTTTTCCACCTAGGAGCTGTATGATCATAGGCAAACTTGCCTAACCTCTCTGTGCTTCCACTTCTGAGATGGGTCATCTTTGGTAAGTTTCCAACTTCTCTGGGCTTCAACATGAGAGCTGTGTGATTGTAGACAAGTTACCTGACCTCTCTGTGCTCCCGTTTAGCAGCTGTGTGGTCTTTGCCATATTGCCTGATATTTCTGTGTTTCCAATTCTGATCTGTTCCATCTTAGGCAAGTTGGGAAACTTCTGTTTTTCCAACTCTCTATTCTGTGTGATATTAGGCCAGATGCCTGACCTCTCTGTGCTTTCACTTCTGAATTGTGTGCTCTTAGGCACATTGCCTGTCTTCCCTATTCTTCCACATTTGAGGTGTGTGATCTTAGTCAAGTTGTCTGACCTCTCTTTGCTTCCACTTCTGAGCTTTGTTATTTTAGTCAAGTTGCCTAACTTCTCTTTCTTCCACTTATGAGCTGTGTGATCGTAAGCAAGTTGCCTAACCTCTCTATGTTTCCACTTAGGAGCTGTGTGATCTTTGGCTGATTACCTAACCTCTCTGTGCTTCCATATCTCAGATTGGTGATTAGGCAAGTTGCCTGACAACTCTGGACTTTAATGTTTAAGCTGTGTGATCTTAGGCAAGTTGTCTAAGCTCTGTCTGTTTCCACTTCTGAGCTCTGTAATCTTAGTCAAGTGGAGTAACGTCTCTGTGCTTTTATATCTTAGCTTAGTGTGATCTTATGCAAGTTGCCTGACTTCTCTGTGCTTCCACTTCCGAGAAACTGTTTTTCCACCGAGGAGCTGTGTGATCATAGGCAAACTTGCTTAACCTTGCCATGTTTCCACTTCTGAGTTTGGTCATCTTCGGCAAGTTTCCAACTTCTCTGGGCTTCAACATGAGAGCTGTGTGATTGTAGACAAGTTGCCTGACCTCTCTGTGCACCCATTTAGGAGCTGTGTGGTCTTAGGCACATTGCCTGATAGCTCAGTGCTTCCAATTCTGATCAGTTCCATCTTAGGCAAGTTGCCAGACCTCTCAGTTTTTCCACCTCTATGCTGTGTGATCTTAGGCAAGTACCCAGATCTCTCTGTGCTGCCACTTCTGAGCTCTGTCATCTTAGGCGTGTCCAACCTTTCTCTGCTTCCACATATGAGCTGTGTGATCTTAGACAAGTTGCATGATCTCTCTTTGCTTCCGTTTAGGAGCACTGTGGTCTTAGGCACATTGCCTGACCTCTCATTGCTTCCACTTCTGATCTGTTTGATCTTAGGCAAGTTGCCTGACCACTCCATTTTTCCACATATGGTATGTGATCTTAGGTAAGTTCCTGACCTCTGTGCTTCCGCTTCTGACCTGTGTAGTCAGGCAAATTGCCTGACCTCCCTATGCTTCCACATTTGAGCTGTGTGATCTCATGCCAGTTGTCTGACTTCTCTCTGCTTCCGCTTCTGAACTTTATTTTAGTCAAGTTGCCTCACTTCTCCATGCTTCCACTACTGAGTTGGTGATCTTAGGCAAGTTGCATAACCTCTTCTGCATCCACTTCTGAACTCTCTCATCTTAGGCAATTGATAACTCTGTGCTTCCATATATAAGCTCTGTAATCTTAGGCAAGTTGCCTGACATCTCTGTGCTTCCACCTGTGAGCTTTATTTGTTATTTTAGTCAAGTAGCCTTACTTTGTGCTTCCACTTATGAGTTGGTGATCCTATGCAACTTGTCTAACCTCTCTGTGCTTCCACTTCTGAACTCTCTCATCTTAGGCAATTGATAACTCTCTGTGCTTCCATATATAAGCTCTGTTATCTTAGGCAAGTTTCCTGACCTCTTTTTGCTTCCACTTTGAGCTGTGTGATCTTAGACAAGTTGTCTGACTTCTCTGTGCCTTCTTTTTTTGAGTTTTTTGATCTTAGCCCACTTGCCTATACTTAGTGCTTCCACTTCT
>SJYF01000594.1:848254-869195 GCA_006410515.1 Procapra przewalskii | reverse complement strand
AGTAAGTGATGGAACACTGCACATAAATGTCTATAGTCATTTTAGGGAGTACTAAAATGGAATGTTTAATTAAATCAATTTTACTTTTTCTAATAGACTGAACTGATTATCATTATAAAGTATTGCTTTTAATCTCCAATTTTTATTTTAAATTCTGTTTTTACTGTAGAATATATATACAACATAAAATTTCTATTTTAACTATTTTAAGTGTGTAGTTCAGCAGCATTAGTTATATTCACAATGTTGTATAGTCATCCACTTCCAAAACGTTTTCAACAGTCTAAACAGGAACTTGGTAGTTATTAAGTAACAATTCCCCATTTTCTTCTTGCCCCCGCTCCTGGTAAACTTTAATCAGTTTATAATTTGACTATTGTAGATATTTCATATAAGTTGAATACACAATGATTGCCCTTTTGTCCCTGGCTTCCCAGTAATTTTAATGTTTCATTTATGTAGTAGCATGTATTAAGATGTGTTTCCTATTTATGGCTGAATAACAGTTTATTGTGTATATAAAAAATGTTCACTTATCCATCCATGTGTTGATAAACTGTTGGATTGCTTCCATCTTAGGGCTATTGTTAACAATGCTGCAGTGAACACTGGCACACAAATATCTGCTTGTGTCCTTGTTTTCAGTGATTTCAGTTTACCTAAGAGTGGACTCTCAGGGATAGGGTACATCTATGTTTAGCTTTAAAGGAATTTCCAAACTGTTTTCCACATGGCCACACAATGTAACATTTCCACCAGCAATCTAAGGTTTCAATTTCTTCACATTTTTGCTTACACCTGTTACATTCTGATTTTTGCTTGTTTGTTTTTTTTAATAGAGTCATTCTATCCTGAATAATCATTGGAAGAACTGTTGCTGAAGCTGAAGCTCCAATACTTTGGCCACCTGATGCAAAGAGCTGACTCATTGGAAAAGACCCTGCTGCTGGGAGGGATTGAAGGCAGGAGGAGAAGCGACAACAGTAGATAAGACGGTGGGGTGGCATCACCGATTCTATGGACATGAGTCTGAGCAAGCTCCAGGAGTTGGTGATGGACAGGGAAGCCTGGTGTGTGGGAGTCCAGGGGGTCACAAAGAGTCAGACATGACTAAGCAACTGAACTGAACTGAACTGATGCCTGAAGGAAGGCATGGCAACCTACTCTAGCATTCTGGAGAATCCCATGGACAGAGGAGTCTGGCAGGCTACAGTCTGTAGGGCCACACAGAGTCGGACATGATTGAAGCCAATCAGCACACACAGCACAGTGAGTGTGCAGTGATGTCTCAGTGGTTTTGATTTTAATTTCTCTAATGACTAGTGATGTTGTATAGCTTTTATGTGCTTATTAGCCATTTATAATCTTCTTTGAAGAAATATTTACTAACGTTCTTTTCCTGTTTTAATAGGGGTTGTTTTTTTCACCTTCTTGAAAATATTCTTTAATCTACAGAAGTTTCAAATGTCGATGAAGCCCAATATACCTGTTTCTTTTGTTACTCATATTCTAGATGTCATATCTACAAACCCACTACCAAACTCAAAGTTGTAAAGATTTACACTATGGTTGTCTGAAGAGTTTTACATTGTCAATCTCCTTCTGAGGAGAACTGCACTCAGCATCTCAAGCCTCCACAGCTTTGAATTGTGTCTATAAGCATCTGTCCTTTATTTTGATTTATTTTGGGCATCTGTTAGCAAGATGTATTTGTAAGCAATTGTTTTTGTTTTGTTTGTTTTGTTTTTTGCTTTATGCCATCTTGACTTAGAAAAGATTTCACAGAAACAACTTACTTTCCGATAGCAGAAGAAACCTGTGCTACAGTTCAGTCAGCATGTGTCTCTTGCTTAATGGTCAGAATATGAAAGTTTGCCTGAAGTTTTCAATGTGTCTGCATATGCATCAAACAGGTAATCAGCACTTGACGTTTTAATATGAAGATTTGTAAATGTCTTCAGCCCAGTCTTTTTCAGACTGCCTATTCTGTATATCAAATTTTGTTACTTGTCACAACACAATTCTGTGTAATTAATTCTGTGCTCTTTAAGAATGTATTTAAATGTAAAACAAAAACAAAACAACTGAAGAAAGAATGGTTTAATGATTTAGGTATTTATTTCCTTGCTTTTGTTTTGTTTTGTTTGGAGTTTTGTTATTGTTGTTATGACCTAATATGAAGTCAAGAATTGGCTGTTAAGGGTTTATATTGACTCCATTTTTCCATTTCTATATCAAGAACCCTGAATGCTACTTTGTCAAGCCATCATTCTTAGTGCACGGCTTTTTAACTGCTGCCATCATGTTTCTAATTTATCTGTAGGATCAGCTTCATAGACATGAAAACTATATGGTAACACAAGGCCCTGCTCTCAGAAGAAATTCAGCTCTTGCTTTAATACCCCTTGATAGTGTTAATATTTTTTCTTTGAACATGCATCTTATAAATGTAGTTTTAAGAGAAAATAAACCATGTGCATGATCGGATGAGATATGTGGGGTGGCAACATGTGCAGACATCAGTTCAGGGCTACAGGCAACAAGAGCTATGGACAACTTGTGCACAGAGCAGTTCCACTGGCCACCTGGTGGCCCCAAGTTACAGTAAGTGTCAGAGGAACTAGTAAAATGCCATTATATAAATTTTAAATTAAATTAAGACTTTCAAAAAAGATGATTTGGTTGAAGTGTTAAATATTTTCTGGAAAAATTTTCAACAAATCTCATTAGCTCTAGATACATTAAAATTTGTATTTTGTAATAATTTGTAAAACTGTATGCCAAAGTTTTCACATCTTATAGAGTACAATTAACAGCAGCAGTAGAAAGGACATCAACAGAAAGATTCATCTCAAAATTAAAAATTATTTCTTGCATTTGGCAAGAAACATTGGTGTCACTCTCAATTTTACTATTTAAAATAAAGTTATTAAAAGTATTTTGATGACATACTGGATAGAGCTGGAGAAAAATTAGCCAGAAAAATCTTAGGAACAATTACATATCACATTAATACTTTATTATAGTTTATTGTTATAAAAATTAATGGATGAAATATTTTATACCATTTGCAATATTTTTCTGCCATTATTTTGTTACTCATTATTTTATTACTATTATCCCTTTTAAATTTTAAAATAGTGAAATATTTGAAAAAAATTTTTATATAATTATCCATATAATTTACCCCTGCTTCTTGAATGGCAATCCTGAATTTAATTTACACAAAGCACTACATATTATTTTGCAAGATATCTCCTATAACTTTAACCATTATATATATTCTATAGCCAGGATGAATACTAAAAATTAAAGAGTTTTTAAAAATAGTGAAAGGAGTATGTGAACATGTCTGCTTTACTTAAAATTATTTTTCCCCAGTAAACTCAGTGATCCTTATATTTTATTGAACATATTTGTATTATTTACTCTCTTAATGCCAAGGAAATTTTGAAATCATAGAATCTTTAATCAAATGCATTTCCATCCTGAAAAGAATCCTTTGCAGGTTTGTCTATGCAGGGGAGAAAGGGTGAATGAATATTCAACTATCAAAATGGTATTTTTCATTTTTCCAGTGTTAAGAACACACGTGGTTTTTTATCATGTTCAATACTGTCCTTTGCTAAGAAAATTTTATGACAACTCCCTTATTTTTCTGAAACAAAATTATGAATTTCATTATGTTACACATAAAACAGAAAAAAAAGAAAAATAAATCAATATGAAGGCCAAAATCCTTAGAAGAAATGAGACGAAATCAAAAATATACATAATACATTTACATGCAGTTGTGGATGTGAATGGTGATGGAATGAAGTCCGATGCTGTAAAAAGAAATATTGCACAGGAACCTGGAATGTTAGATCCATAAATCAAGGCAAATTGGAAGTGGTCAAGCAGGAGAAGGTAAGAATGAATATCGACATTTTAGGAATCAGTGAACTATTAAACATCCATTTCTGCTTTACTGACTATGCCAAAGCCTTTGACTCTGTAGATCACAATAAACTCTGGAAAATTCTGAAAGAGATGGGAATATCAGACCAACTGACCTGCCTTTTAATAAACCTGTATGTAGGCCAGGAAGCAGCAGAACTGGATATGGAACAACAGACTGTTTCCAAATAGGAAAGGGAGTACAAAAAGGCTGTATATTGTCACCCTGCTTATTTAATTTATATGCAGAATACATTATGAGAACCACTGGGCTGGATGAAGCACAAGATGGAATCAAGATTGCCGGGAGAATATCAATAACCTCAGACATGTAGATGATACCACCTCTATGACAGACACTGAAGAACTAGAGTCTCTTGATGAAAGTGAAAGAGGAGAGTGAAAATGTTGGCTTAAAGCTCAACATTCAGAAAACTAAGATCACGGCATCTGGTCCTATCACTTCATGGCAAATAGATGGGGAAACAGTGGTTGACTTTATTTTGAGAGGCACCAAAATCACTGCAGATGGTCATTGCAGCCATGAAATAAAAAGACGATTACTCCTTGGAAGAAAATTATGACCAACTTAGACAGCCTATTAAAAAGCAGAGACATTACTTTGCCAACAAATGTCCATCTAGTTAAGGCTATGGTTATTCCACTAGTCATGTATGGATGTGAGAGTTGCACTATAAAGAAAGTTGATCACTGAAGAACTGATGCTTTTAAACTGTGGTGTTGGGAAAGACTCTTGAAAGTCCACTGGCCTGCAAAAGGGCCCAACAAGTCCATCCAAAAGGAAACCAGTCCTGAATATTCACTGAAGGGACTGATGTTGAGGCTGAAACTCTAATACTTTTGCCACCTGATGTGAAGAGCTGGCTCATTTGAAAAGACTCTGATGCTGGAAAAGATTGAAGGCAGGAGAAGAAGGGGACAACAGAGAATAAGATGGTTGGATGGCATCACAAACTCAATGGACATGAGTTTGAGTAAACTCCAGGAGCTGGTGATGGACAGAGAGGCGTGGTGTGCTGCAGTCCATGGTGTCGCAAAGTTTCGGACATGACTGAGTAACTGAACTGAACTAAAATGTGCTGAAATGGGTGAATTTAACTCAGATGATCATTATATCTGTTACTGTAGGCAAGAATCCCTTAGAAGAAATAGAGTAGCCTTCATAGTCAATGAAAGAGTCTGAAATGCAGTACTTGGATGCAATCTCAAAAATGACAGAATGATCTCTGTTCATTTCCAAGGCAAATCATTGAATATTACAGTAATCCAAGTTTATGTCCCAATCAGTGAGGCTGAATAAGCTGAAGTTGAATGGCTTTATGAAGACCTTCAAGACCTTCTAGAACTAACACTCCCCAAAAAGATGTCTTTTTCATTATAAAGGACTGGAATGCAAAACTAGGAAGTCAAGAGATACCTGGAGTAACAGGCAAATTTGGCCTTGGAGTACAAAACAATGCAGCACAAAGGCTAATGGAGCTTTGCCAAGAGAATGCACTGGTCATAGCAAACACCCTCTTCCAACAACATGAGGTGGTTCTACACATAGACATCACCAGATGGTCAAAATGGAAATCAGATTAATTTTATTTTTTGCAGCTAAAAAAGGAGAAGCTGTACACAATCAGAAAAACAAAACTGGGAGATGACTGTGGCTTAGATCATAAAACTCTTTTGGCAAAATTCAGACTTAAACTGAAGAGAGCAGGGGAAAACCACTTGATCATGTAGGTATGACCTAAATCAAATCCCTAAAGATTATACAGTGGAAGTGACAAATAGATTCAAGGAATTAGATCTGATAGACAGGGTCCTGGAGAACTATGGACAGAGGTTCATGATAATTTATAGGAAGCAGTCATCAAGACCATCCCTAAGAAAAAGACATGCAAAAAAGGCAAAATGGTTGTCTGAGGAAGCCTTATAAATAGCTGAGAAAAAAAAGAGAGGCTAAAGGCTAAGGAGAATAGGAAAAACATACCCATTTGAATGCAGAATTCCAAGGAATAGCAAGGAGAGATAAGAAAGGTTTCCTCAGAGATCAATGCAAAGAAATAGAGGAAAACAATAGAATGGGAAATACTAGAGATCTCTTCAAAAAATAGAGATACCAAGGCAACATTTCATGCAAAGATGGGCACAACAAAGGACAGAAACTATATGGACCTAACACATATTAAGAAGAGGTGGAAAGCATATACAGAAGAACTATACAAAAAATATCTTCATGACCCAGATAATCACCATGGTGTGATCACTCACCTAGAGCCAGCCATCCTGAAATGCAAAGTCAAGTGGGCCTTAGGAAACATTGCTACAAACAAAGCTAGTGGAGGTGATGGAATTCCAATTGAGCAATTTTAAATTCTAACAGATAATTCTGTTAAAGTGCTGCACTCAATATGCCAAGAAATTTGGAAAACTCAGCAGTGGCTACAGGACTGGAAAAGATCTAGCTTTCATTTCGATCCCTAAGAAAAGCAATTCCAAAGAATTTTCAAACCACTGTACAACTGCACTCATCTAACGCACTAGCAAAGTAATGCTCAAACGTGTCCAAGCCAGGCTCCAAAGGTACATGAACCATTAATTTTCAGATGTTCAAGCTGGATTTTAAAAAGGCAGAGGAACCAGAGATCAAATTGCCAACATCAACTGAATCATCCAAAAAGCAAGAGTTCCAGAAAAACATCTACATCTGCTTTGTTGACTATGCCAAACCCTTTGACTGTGAAGATCACAATAAACTGGAAAATTCTGAAAGAGATGAGAATACCAGACCACCTGACCTGTCTTCTGAGAAATCTATTTGCAGGTTAGAAGCAACAGTTAGAAGTGGACATAGAGCTACAGACTGGTTCCAAATCAGGAAAGGAGTATGTCAAGGCTGTATATTGTTATGCTGATTATTTAACTTATATGCAGAGTACATCATGAGAAACCCTGGGCTGGATGAAGCACAAGCTGGTCAAGATAGCCAGGAGAAATATCAATAAAAAAGCAAAGCAGAACTAAAGAGTCTCCTGATGAAAATGAAAGAGGAGAGTGAAAAAGTGACTTAAAGCTCAACATTCAGAAAACTAAGATCATGTCATCTGGTCCCATCACTTCATGCAAATAGATGGGGAAACAAGGGAAACAGTGACAGACTCTTTGTGTGGGAGGGGGTACTCCAAAATCACGTAGATGGTCACTGCAGCCATGAAAAGATGCTTGCACCTTGGAAGAAAAGCTCCTACCAACCTAGACAGAATATTAAAATCAGAGACATTACTTTGCCAACAAAGTCTGTCTAGTCAAAACTTTTGTTTTTCCAGTAGTCATGTATTGATATGAGAGTTGGACTACACAGATAGCTGAGCACCAAAGAATTGTTGCTTTTAAACTGTGGTTTTGAAGACTATTGAGAGTCCCTTGGACTGGAAGGAGATCCAACTAGTCCATCCTAAAGGAAATCAGACCTGAATGAGCTATGGTTTTCCAGTAGTCATGTATGGATGTGAGAGTTGGACTATAAAGAAAGCTGAGTGCCAAAGAACTTATGCTTTTGAATTGTGGTATTGGAGAAGACTCTTGAAAGTCCTTTGGACTGCAAGGAGATCCAACCAGTTAATACTAAAAGAATTCAGTTTTGACTATTCATTGGAAGGACTGATGCTTGAAGCTGAAACTCCAATACTTTTATCACCTGAAGCTAAGAACTGACTCATTGGAAAAGACCCTGATGTTGGGAAAGATTGAAGGCAGCAGGAGAAGGCGATGGCCATGGATAAGATGATTGGATAGAATCACTAACTCGATGTACATGAGTTTGATTAAGCTCCGGGATTTGATGGACAGGGAGGCTTGGCATGCTGCAGTCCATTGGGTCGCAAAGAGTTGGACACAGCTGAGTGACTGAACTGAACTGAATAAGCTTACATTCAGTTCAGTTCAGTTCATTTCAGTCGCTCAGTCGTGTCTGAATCTTTGCGACCCCATGAATCAGGGCACGCCAGGCCTCCCTGTCCATCACCAAATTCCGGAGTTCACTCAGACTCATATCCAATGAGTCAGTGATGCCATCGAGCCATCTCATCCTCTGTCATCCCCTTCTGCTCCTGCCCCCAATCCCTCCCAGCATCAGTCTTTTCCAGTGATTCAACTCTTCACATGAAGCGGCCAAAGTACTGGAGTTTCAGCTTTAGCATCATTCCTTCCAAAGAAATCCCAGGGCTGATCTTCAGAATGGACTGGTTGGATCTCCTTGCAGTCCAAGGGACTCTCAAGAGTCTTCTCCAACACCAAAGAAGGGCAATGCTAAAGAATATTCAAACTACCGCACAATTGCACTCATTACACACGCTAGTAAAGTAAATGCTCAAAATTCTCCAAGCCAGGCTTCAGCAATACATGAACCATGAACTTCCAGATGTTCAAGCTGGTTTTAGAAAAGGCAGAGGAACCAGAGATCAAATTGCCAACATCTGCTGAATCATAGAAAAATCAAGAGTTCCAGAAAATCATCTATTTCTTGTTTAATGACTATGTCAAAGCCGTTGACTGTGTGGATCACAATAAACTGTGGAAAATTCTGAAAGAGATAGGAATACCAGACCACCTGACCTGACTCTTGAGAAACCTATATGTGGGTCAGGAAGCAACAGTTAGAACTGAACATGGAACAACACACTGGTTCCAAATAGGAAAAGGAGTAGGTCAGTGCTGTATATTGTCACCCTGCTCATTTTAACTTCTATGCAGAGTACATCATGAAAAATGCTGTTCTGGAAGAAGCATATGCTGGAATCAAAATTGCCGGGAGAAATATCAATAACCTCAGATATGCAGATGACACCACCCTTATGGCAGAAAGTCAAGAGGAACTGAAAAGCTTCTTGATGAAAGTGAAAGTAGAGAGTGAAAAAGTTGGCTTAAACTCAACATTCAGAAAACGAAGATCATGGCATCTGGTCCTATCACTTCATGGGAAATAGATGGGGAAACAGTGGAAGCAATGTCAGACTTTATTTTCTTGGGCTACAAAATCACTGCAGATGGTGACCGCAGCCATGAAATTAAAAGACGCTTACGTCTTGGAAGGAAAATTATGACCAACCTAGATAGCATATTGCAAAGCAGAGACATTACTTTGCCAACAAAGGTCCGTCTAGTCAAGGCTATGGTTTTTCCAGTAGTCATGTATGGATGTGAGAGTTGGACTGTGAAGAAAGCTGAGCGCCAAAGAATTGAAGCTTACATTACTGCCACTATAAATTACTTACAATTATCTTCTATATGCAGTCGTATGCAAATAACAAGTGATATGTGCCAATTTCAGAAATTCAGTTGCACTCCACAGGCAAGTAGATAACACATATATGGCAACACTGTCATCAGTGATCTGATGTTCTGAAATTAAGAATTAAAAAAAAAATTCCCTTGGTAAAAATTTCAACAAAATTAACCATGATTTTTAATATATTTACAGGGACATCATATTCCTAAAATAATATACATTAAAGCCATGTAATCTAAAAGGATGAAGTCTAGAATAAAATATATTAACAACTATTTTGAGACAGGAATACCACAGGAGAATATTGAAATTTATTCAGTCTTTTGGGTATTGTCTTCTTTGTGTAGGAATATTGGACACTGTGCAACACATCACATCCCAGGCCCCTGTGCTCTAAATATTTACAGTGCTTCACAATTTTTATTGTAGGCATAACATTTCAAGAAATGCCTCTTAGAGAAGTTAAACCTTTCTGCCTTTAGAGTTTTTCTTCTTATATTATTTAAAGCACATTTCTTGGTTTTCTTGCCGTGGTAGTGGTTTGCCTTTCATTCTCTTTAGCTCAAGTACTTTTACACGTTCTTGCTATGCCTAATAGAGCTCATGGATATACTGCTGTAACTCTGCGGTTCTTAGTTTTGAGTTCTGAAGTTGAATTTATCTCTTTTATGCAGGAATTCATTTATTGACATGGAACAGTAGATAATCCACAGAATCACCCAGAAATTTGGGAGACGTCTCTTAAAAGTGTCACGAAAACGCAGAGGCTATGCTACAAGTGTCAGAGTCAAATCGTGTGCAGAATGATTGTGATTAGGCTGCTGCCTCCTCTATTGTTGAACACTAAGTTCACACCATTGATATTTCTCTCCCTGGCATTTGATGTACTTGCCTGCACCACTCCAGAGCTGCCCTTTATCCACAGCAAGTGACTAATAGATGGAATGGTTCTTCTGATAAGGAAAAGAACCATAGAGCTGGAACAAGTTCTAGTTCCCCATCTGTTGTAACTATCTGATATTATGAGTAAGCTGTTTAATTCTTCTGGGTTGACCTCTTCATATTTTTTAAGTCAAGATTACTTCTGCTACAGAAAAAAAAAACAGTACAAAAGTAAATATTATGTGTGCACACATTCACAAATACCTGTTTGAAGGGATAGGAACATGAGGACACCACGTTGGATAGAACTATTTGTTGTTGTTTTATTCACTAAGTTTTGCCTGAAATATAAAAGATGGAAAAATCAGGTAAATGAATTCAGTACTAGAGTTAGTTTCCTCCTGGAAACATTTCACTGTTTCCAATATTGTAAAGTAATTAGCCTCCAATGAAAATAAATAAATTTAAATTAAAAAATAAAAACATAAAATAATAAAAATTTAGTCACACACACACACAAAATAAAGGTAGAGCAAAAAGGTTAATAACTTAATATGGTTAGACAGAAAATTGTGGAATAATAATATTATTCACATGTTTAAACAGGACAGATTTAAGGTATTGACAAATTTCTTGAATTTGAATTGGAATTTAATTATAAACTGAAAATAATTTATCATTTGAGTCCCCTAGAAAAATTCAAACTATGAAATTAAATTTACATGATCCTAGATTACTAACGCCTCATTTAATTCCAAAAACATATAAAGGCTCTTTAAAGGAAGATGACTACACACTAGAACTTAAAGTCACCATCTAGTTCGTGGCAGTATCCATCTAGAAACACACCACAAAAAAATAGACAGTATATGAGAAGATAAAATAATGAATGAAAAACAGGGAAAGACAGAGTAATGAGAAATTTAGTTAGTGAAATCCTTATAAACTCTACATACTTTAAAATAATACATATGTCATGACAAAGGTTATAAAGATATATCTGAAAAATTCAGTGGAGGAAAATTCAGGATCTGATGGGAAAACTACAGGTAATTATTCTTAGCAAGAAAGTCCATGGATATTCCCTGAATATCTGTGTTTGAAATATCTCTTCTGGAGAGATGATGCCAGCTGACAATCTAAGCAAATATGAAAAATATACTAAGGGATATCATTGTTTCAAAGGGCATATTTTCTGCAAATAACTACTAGAGTATACATGTATTAAATCCAGGCAAGTGTCTGTTAGGCACAAATGCTCTATTGATCCTATAATTAAAATTGGTACAGTGACTCTGTGGCTTAACAATGATATGCCAGACTGCCTTATTCCTTCCTGATAAAAGGCCTGGGTCTATGCCTGAAGATGGATCTCCATGTAGCCCTTGGAAGCCATACATGATACTCAGTAGTATATTTCCCTCAGGTACCTTGAGGTAGCTTCATCTGTGAACAAAAGAAGCTCATTTCCTGATAAAGAATATGAGGCTGGCATGACATGAAATATAGCCTAACTTAGGTTAATTCAGAATTCCAAATGTTTCCTTCAAATACTCATTGTATCACACTAAGACGATACTCACTTCAACCTGAATCATGAAAATAATTCCCACACATGAAATTCTAATGATCCTTCACCCCTTTCTTTATCACTTAATATTGCTTGTTTTCTTTTCTTAAAAAAAAAAAAGATATTTGCACATTCATATTGAATGTGGTACTGGACTTCTACTATGTGAGATGTATACATGAACATTTATCTCAGAGCTTAAATTTTGAGTTTTGAACTTATGCATGCACATACAAACATTCATTGTACTATACTTAAAGATCACTAAGCTAACACTTTCTGTTGAATAATCTTATTTTAGTTTATGTAAGTGGTACATGATTTAGAAAGTATGATAATATGTTTTTAAATATTTATTTTTTATTTTCAAAAGCTATGCTTTTAAAATACATATTTGTTAAACAGTAATGTAGAAATGAATTTTATTGAAAAACAATTTATCTAATTTTCAACTACAATTAAGAATATATTTTAATATTTCTATTATAAATTAAGAATGCAGACTTTTTGATATACAATACTTCAAATTATGTCTTTACTGTTTTTTAATAGCAAAATAATTATGTTGATGACAAAATATCTTAATATACATACAAAGAATCAGTCATTGTCAGAAGTTAGAATAAAAAACCTCAAATAATGAAGTAAGGGATACAAAAAGCAGATGATCTTTTAATCACCTCATATCAAATATTTATAAGAAAGATTAATTGCAAACCTCTTCTGTAAAATTTTACTCCCTTTGCATCAATTTATGGACAATCTGTGCCCAGTAGTGTCTGACTTTTTGTGACCCTGTGGACTGTTGCCCTCCAGGGTCTTCTGTCTATGATTTATCCTGGCAAGAACACTGTAGTGAGTTGCCATTACCTACTTCTGGGGATCTTTGCAACCCAGTGATCAAACCTATGTCTCCTGTGTCTATTGCCTTGGCAGGTGGATTCTTTACCACTGAGCCACTGATTTATGGCCAAATCATCATTAAATATTTTGCTAAATTTCCCCAGCTTACCACACGTTATTTTTATTATGTTGTTTCCTAGTTTGAAGGAAATTTATAGCAACCAATATGTGCTGAGACAGAGGCTACCCACATTACCACAGCTCTATGACCAAATTGTCAAGTAATTTGTTTGCCAACTCTTAAGTCACAGAAGAAAATAAAAATCCTACATCTTTACTCAGTAAGCCAAAGTAATAAGGAGAGAAGAAGTATTCCAAATCTCTAATGTGTAAGCATTAAAATAAATATTCTTAGGTATGTATGTTATACAGATATGTCTAATAGTATTTCTCAGACAAAGTCTTTGATGACAGAAGAACACTATAGGCATTAAATCATTGAGAAACATAAGTGGCTGTTAGATCTAGAGCTATACTAAATAAGTTAACAAAAATTCAGATGGGAAAACCATCCTAAATATTTAATACGTGCTAATAAAAATAATCTTTAGGTATGTTTTCAATTAGTCCTACAGTTAACATTTACCATCAGCAGTTTAACTATCCAAACAATATTCAAAGTGTTATGTTTAAATTCTCTATCAAACTTAACATTACATTCTGCTTGAGAATATATTCAAATCTAACATTCAATAATTCTATTCAATCTACTTCAAAGGACATATACTTACATCATGGAAAGTTTAGTTGGAAAGTATATAGATGTAGTATCTAAGGGCAAACACATTGCAATACATTTTACATTGAAAATATATCTAAATTAAAATCTTTTTAATTTTTTTCTTAATCTTTTGTTCCTGTAGTCATGTGTATGTATGTGAGAGTTGGACCATAAGGAAGGCTGAGCACTGAAGAATTGATGCCTCTAAATTGTGGTGCTGGACAAGATTCTTGAGAGTCCCTTGGACAGCAAGGAGATCAAACCAGTCAATCCTAAAGGAAATCAACTCTGAATAATCATTAGAAGGACTGATGCTGAAACTGGAGCTCCAATACTTTGGCCACCTGATGCAAAGAGCTGACTCATTGAAGAAGGCCCTGATGCTGGGAAATATTGAAGATAGGAGAAAAAGAGGTGACAAAGGGCACAATGGTTGGATGGCATTACGATTCAACAGACATGAGTCTGAGCAAGCTCCTGGAGATGATGAAGGATGAGGAAGCCTGGCATATTGCAGCACATGGGGTCACAAAGAGTTGGACATGACTGAGCAACTGAACAACAACAACATGTATTTAAGAATAATCCTGCTGTTATATATTTTTCAGAGAAAAAGTAAATATGATTATGCATGTAAATAGTTCAGTTCAGTTGGCCTATAAATAACCTGCAGCTTTTTGGTTAGTATATTTTTCATTGACAAGAAAAAAAATACTTTCTGTATTTCATCAGTGTTATGTTTGGATCAGAAAAACTGAAACCACAGAAGTAGTCAAACAGGAAGAAATTTAATAGAATGTTAAGTTCTTACAGTTTTATAGACACAAATCCTGAAAGATGATGCTGTGAAAGTGCTGCACTCAATATGCCAGCAAATATGGAAAACTCAGCAGTGTCTGCAGGACTGGAAAAGGACTGCTTTCATCCCATCCCAAAGAAAGGCAATGCCAAAGAATGCTCAAACTACCATACAATTGCACTCATCTCACATGCTAGTAAAGTAATGCTCAAAATTCTCCAAGCCAGGCTTCAGCAATAAGTGAACAGTGAATTTCCAGATGCTCAACCTGGTTTTAGAAAAGGCTGAGAAACCAGAGATCAAAATGCCAACAAACGTTGCTAGTGACGGAATGAAACACCAACACAGCCGAGTGGTTTGAATCTTTTTTCTTTATTCTTCTTATTCTGCTGCTTCTTGGAGCTGCCTTATTTTATATCTTTTGCACAACAATTTACAGGGCAAGTTGCCAAACACTATGATTCAATGACTATACAGTGCGCAGGCGCGGGGCAAGATAACCTTTACCTTAACTTATTTACTGCAGCTAAGACTTTGTTTTGGGGACCTTGTTTATCAATTTAGAATCCTTTTTGACCCTTGGTCTGTTCCTTTTTGAAGGATCAGAGAAACATTCTTGTATGCAAGAAATGTTTTTTTTCCACAGGGTCAAAGGATTCTTGGCTGAAGATCTCATTTGCAAGAATATTCAGCCCTGACCGGGAGCCTTGTTTGCAAGAGTCTTCCCAGCCTCCCTTATACTTTGTTCCCTACAGTCCGTGGGATTATGTGAAAAGCAAGAGAGTTCCAGAAAAAAAAAATCTATTTCTGCTTTATTGAATATGTGAAAGCTTTTGACAGTGTGGATCACAACTGTGGAAAATTCTGAAAGAGATGGGAATACCAGTATACCTGACCTGCCTCTTGAGAAACCTGTAGGTCAGGAAGCAGCAGTTAGAACTGGACATGGAACAACAGACTGGTTCCAAATAGGAAAAGGATTAGGTCAAAGCTGTATATTGTTACCTTGCTTATTTAACTTATATGCAGAGTACATCATGAGAAATGCTGGGCTGGAGGAAGCACAAGCTGGAATCAAGATTACCAGGAGAAATATCACTAACCTCAGATATGCAGATGACACAACCTTACAGCAGAAAGTGAAGAACTAAAGAGCCTCCTGATGAAAGTGAAAGAGGAGAATGAAAAAGTTGGCTTAAAGCTCAGCATTCAGAAAACTAAGATCATAGCATCTGGTCCCATCACTTCACAGCAAATAGATGGGGAAACAGTGGTTGACTTTATTTTTCTGGGCTCCAAAATCACTGCAGATGGTGACTGCAGCCATGAAATTAAAAGATGCTTACTCCTTGGAAGGAAAGTGATGACCAACCTAGATAGCATATTAAAAAGCACAGATATTACTTTGCCAAAAAAAAGGTCTGTCTAGTCAAGACTATGGTTTTTCCAATGGTCATGTATGGATGTGAGAACTGGACTATAAAGAAAGCTGAGGGAGGTGGGAGGGGGGATTCAGGATAGGGAACACGTGTACACCCATGGTGGATTCATGTTGAAGTATGGCAAAACCAACACAATATTGTAAAGTAAAAAATAAATAAGTAAATAAATATAAAATAAAATAAAATAAAAGCTGAGTGCAGAAGAATTGATGCTTTTGAACTGTGGTATTGGAGAAGACTCTTGAGAGTCCCTTGGATTGCAAGGAGATTGAACCAGTCCATCCAAAGTGAGATGAGTCCTGGGTGTTCATTGGAAGGACTGATGCTGAAGCTGAAACTCCAATACTTTGGCCACCTGATGCAAAGTGCTGAGCCACTGGAAAATACCCTGATGTTGGGAAAGATTGAGGGCTGGAGGAGAAGGGGACGACAGAGGATGAAATTGTTGGGTAGCATCATTGACTCAATGCAGATGGGTTTGGGTGGACTCCGGGAGTTGGTGATAGACAGGGAGGCCTGCCATGCTGCAGTTCATGGGGTCACAAAGAGTCAGATATGACTGAGCGACTGAAATGAACTGAACTGAACTGAATATGACCCAATGATTTGATGCCACCTAAAATTTATCTTTGTTTCATCCCCTCCCCTGATTTTTGGCAAAACTTCTTTCTTTCTTTTTTAAAATTTATTTATTTCAATTGGAGGATAATTACTTTACAATATTGTATTGGTTTTGCCATACATCAACATGCATTTGCCACGGGTGTACATGTGTTCCCAACCCTGAAACCCCCTCCTACTACCCTCCCCATACCATCCCTCTTTGAAACATGTATAATATCATATAAGAAATGAATCACCAGTCTAGATTCGATGCTTGGGGCTGGTGCACTGGGAAAACTCATTTCTTACTTCTCATCAGCAGAACACAGAAAAGGTGATGAAATGTCTACTCATCATGCTATGTTATGTAGCCCTCCATCTTGTCTGACTGAATCTCCTGTGGGATTACTAATAAGAAGCCATGTTGGAGAAGGCCACATATCAAGAGACTTCAGGTGGCTTCTAAGAACTGTGACGGTAGCTGTGACGGTAGCTGAAGACCTGAGAATGACCACCAATTAAGAGAATAGTGAGTGAAGTCGCTCAGTTGTGTCCGACTTTTTGCATCCCCATAGACTGTAAGCTACCACGCTCCTCCATCCATGGGATTTTCCAGGCAAGAGTACTCAAGTGGGTTGCCATCTCCTTCTCCAGAGGATTTTCCCAAACCAGGGATCGAACCCAGGTCTCCTGCAGTGTAGGCAGACACTTTACCTTCTGAGCCACCAGGGAAGTCAGAGCCACAAAATTTGAGGCCATCAGTCAGAAAATATCTAGGAAATAAATATGCCATCAACCTGATAACCCTGGAATTCTTCCCCATTAGATTCTTATACCAGTTGACCTTCCATGTGAGAATGGAGCCTGGATAATGAATTGATTGTAAAGAACTCCCGGCTAAATGGTGCACAGATCCTGGCCCCACAAATCTATGAAATAATATATGTTGTTTGAAGCTGTTAAATGTGTGGTAAATTGTTACACAACAACAGAAAACTGATATGCTCTTGGAAGTACTGAAGAAACAAGTTCAGAAAAAACTCACTGTTAGCTCTCTCCAATTTCCCTGGAGATTTTCCTGGATATAAAAAAATCAGAAGTGCCTGTAGTCCAAAGAGGAATTATTTTCACCAACCATCTGATGTCAAAGCAATTTTACATTAACAATGTTCCACCAACTATCCACTGACTTGTGGGAGGGGAAAAAAAAAGAGCTGCTACTTTCTTATACCTCTAAAATATCTCAAGAGTATCTCCCCTTAGCTTAATGAAGACTAGAACACTGCTGGCAAGGAACTCAATGAAATAGTTTCCTTGAATTTCTAATATATATTTGGCATGTAGCAACAATTGAAAGATGGCAGCATAGTGATTAAACATACTGGCTCTGTCTGTGAATCTACTAAATCCTAGGTATAAAACTTTAGGAAACTCATTTAACCTTCTTAATCTCAAATGATTTTTCTATAAAATATGAAAACCTTTATCCACCACTCAGGTTATGTGTGCTTGTGTGCTCAGTCACCTCAGCCATGTCCAACTCTTTACAATCCTATAGACTCCTTTGTCCATGGGATTTTCCATGCAACCCACCTGACTCCTCTGTCCACAGGATTCTCCAGGCAAGAATGCTGGAGTGGGATATATATATATATATAATCACATATAAATATCTCTACAATTGTTTGCAATTATTTTTATGATCATGACTAATATTGCTGCTCCCGTTACTATTACCATTAAATTTCTCTACATCTACACATCTTCTTCCTTTTTCTAAAAAAGAAAATGTGCTCCTTCTGCTTCAAAACTAGACCTTTCCAGCATGTTCTCATATCCCATTGATCAATTCTTCTTCTTCTGCCCCTTGGATAACATTTTCTGTGTGCTTTTGCCAACCTTCCTAAACTCTATGTTCCTCCTCTACACTGTCAAAAAAATTCAGGTTGGTAGTTCAATATCCATGCCCTTTTAAAATACCAATCTTAAAGAAGGGCAATGCCAAAGAATGTTCAAACTTCCTTACAATTGCACTTATTTCACATGCTGGAAAGGTTATGCTCAAAATCCTTCAAACTAGGCTTCAGCAGTATGTAAACTGAAAAATTCCAGATGTACAAGCTGAGTTTAAAAAAGACAGAACAACCAGAGGTCAAATTGCCAACATCTGATTGGTAATTGAGAAGCCAAGGAATTTCCAGGAAAATATCTGCTTCTGCTCCATTGGCTACACTAAAACCTTTGACTGTGTGGATCACAACAAACTGTGGAAAATTCTTGAAGAGATGGGAGTAGCAGACCACCTTACCTGTCTCCCGAGAAACCTGTATATGGATCAAGATGCAACAGTCAGAATCAGATATAAAAAATGGACTGGTTCAAAATTGGGAAAGGAATACAACAAGGCTGCAATTTGTCACCCTACTTATTTAACTTCTGTGCAGAATACATCATGTGAAATGCTGTGCTTGATAAATCATAAGCTTGAATCAAGATTGTCAGGAGAAATATCAGCAACCTCAGATATGCTAATATCACTCTAATGTCAGAAAGTGAAGAATGAAAGGGCTCCTGATGAAGGTGAAAAACAAGAATGAAAAAACTGACTTGAAATTCAACATTACAAAAACTAAAACCATGGCATTCAGTCCCATGAGTTCATGGCAAATATAAGCGGAAAAGTAGAGAAATTAAAGATTTTCTTTTTGTGGTCTCCAAAATCACTTCAGAGAGTGGCTGCAGCCATAAAATTAGAAGATGCCTGCTCCTTGGAAGAAAAGCTATGACAAACCTTAACTCTGTTTACTGTAATCATTTTCTTAACTTGATGTGGTCTCACTTATTTATTTCAGCTTGTGTGCCTTCACTTTTCATGTCTCATCCAACTCCTCCAAGATATGTCTTATGCAATTTATTATATAAGACCAAAGAAATCCAATTTCAAAGAAGAAAGGATTGTGTTTTGCAACAACAACAAAAAAAATGTGTATCACCAAACTCTGAGCTCTGATAAAGCAGCCGGTATCATAAAGAATGTTTTCCCTAGGACCAAGTATAAAAACTGAATTAAAAATCACAAACATATATATGGAATTTAGAAAGATAGTAATGATGACCCTGTATGTGAGATAACAGAAGAGACACAGAGGTATAGAACGGACTTTTGGACTCTGAGGGAGAGGGAGAGGGTGGGTTGGTTTGGGAGAATGGCATAAAAACATGTATACTATCATGTAAAAAAAAAAACAAATAAATAAAAAAATTAAAAAAAAATCACAAACAACCATACCAACAAAATAGGAAAGAGAACGTTGAAGGTACAGGGAATAAGAAAGGTAACAAGATTTGAGAGTAGAGAGAAAGAATTTTTTCCTCATGGGATATTTGTCAATCCACTTAATGGACCACAGCTTGAAGAAAAAGCAGCAGTTAGGACCTGAAAATAAATCACACTAAAATGGAGGGAGGTAAGAATTTTAAATCAAGACTTTTATGGTGTCATAAATTGAAGGAAAATAATTTAAATAAAAGGTAATGAAGGAAAGTATATCTGATACACTAAGAATGATTGGCCACCATGCATCTGTGGCAGATAGACCTTAGGATGATCCCCACATTCTACTATTCATGGTTTATTTAATCTCTTCCCCTTGAGTGTAGGTGTGGTATGTGATATGCCTCTAGCCAATAGCATATGGCAAAGATGAGAGAATTTTGCAGATGTAGTAAGTTTTCAATCAGTTGATTTTTAGGTTGTCCAAATGGAATTGTTCTGGGTGTTATAGCTTAATATCAAGTTATATCAAGTTTCTATTTGAAGTGAAAAACTCTTATTGACTTGAAGAAGGCAGTAGCCAAGCTGGAGAAGCCCACATGAAAAAAAAAACTGCCAAGACTCTAGAAATGTCTAGCAGCTTTTAGGGCAAGAGAGCAGTCTCTTTTTGACAGCCAGCAAAATTCCTTCATCATACAGACACAAGGAAATGAACTCTTCCAACAACCTGAACAAACTTGGATGTAAATTTTTCCCCAGTCAAGCCTTTAGCTGAGAACAAAATTTGGCCAACTGCTTTCATTCTAGTGTGACTCGAGGGGAGGAACCTACTAAGCATGCTCAGAATCCTGACATGGGCAAATTGTGAGACAGTAAGAGTGTTGCTACAGCCTCCAAGTGTAATCATTTATCACACTTTGATAGGAAACTAAGAAAACATTGGTCAACACATATGCCTTGTATGCATGGAGTCAGAATCAGAGAAATTAAACAGAAAATCAATGTTAAGAGACCAAAAACTTGACTCTTGTGGTTTTGGGAAGAGTACAGAAAAATTGAAATTCTGAACCTACCAAGGAGAGACTAAGAACATTATCCAGACGTTCAGTTAAGAATCTACAAATAGGTCAGATTCAGGTGTATTAAGAGGTTTTATACATATATTATTTCCTAATTAAATAATGCTAATTATTGCCTGGTATAATACTACACACATACACACTCACCTTTAGACACACAAACACACATGTATACACACAGGAAGAAACAAAAAATAGACTTTTACAGTGATCTACACAGTTATAGGAAAGACATTTAAGATTAACTGTGAAAACTATTTTACAGGAAATAAATAAGTTAGACAATTGCATCTGATAACTTGAACTTATTAAAAACAATGCATATGTCTAAAAACAGCTGAGATAACAACAAAAAAAGATAGGAGAACTGAAAATAAGAAGTAGAAAATATTCATATTAAAACGTAGAGGAAAAAGAATCAGAAAATACA
>SJYF01000594.1:803951-819381 GCA_006410515.1 Procapra przewalskii | reverse complement strand
AAAAAAAAAACAGATAGCTATATAACACAAGGAGCCGAGCCTGGCCTCTGTGAAGACCTAGAGGGGTGGGATGGAGTGGTGGATGGAGTTCAAGAGGTAGTGTGTATGTATACACACACACACACACACACACACACACACACACACACATATATATATATATATAAATTATGGCTGATTCACATTGTTGTACAGCAGAAGCGAATATAACATTGTAAAGGAATTATCCTGCAATAAAAACAAATAAATAAGAGGATCACCTGGATGAAAAATTGGACCTCAGCAAATCAAATCTGGGAATGTATTACAGGAGGCATTTGAGAAGGACATGCAGTTTAAATGTCAAGATAAAGTCATCTACTGAGAAAGATATTCTGGTGAGATATTTGCAGCAACGGAGATGTGTGTGTTCTAGACTGACCTACATAAGCTCCTGAGAAAATGTCAGTTTTGAACATTTACTGATGCCAGCTCTCATCAGTGTCCATCAAATAAGAATCTTCCTATCCTTTTTCCTCTTTCTCCTCTTAAGTTTCTAGTCCCTAAGAGGTTAGGAACCATAGCTAAAGAAGTTATAAGAGGAAGTATAGATGTGCAGTTGATAAAAGAAAGAAGAATTTGACTGTATCCACTCTCTGATTGAAGCCTTCTCAACTTACAGCAGATCAGGCTAGACAGGTGGTGAGGAAGCTTCAACATTAGCTGAAGTGTAAAACTTTAAAAATTATAAAGGATTGAATATTTAATTATTGGCTGGATGATTTTTTATACTCTAAGTCTAAAATTCAAAGGCTGCCATTTTTCATCTACAGTGTAAAGACTAAGTAGCTATACTTAATTAATTTAAGGGGTTTCATTGATGGAGGATAAAATGGTTTATCTGTTTATGACTGTATCTTGCAAGTTACATTTGGTGATGTAAAGGTGGCATCCTGTGAATGGAGAATCATGATTCATACTGGTGTAAAATATTTGAAAGAACTGATTCTAAACTTTTCTTTTTAAATGCTAAATTAAAATAAAACACTTCTATAGCTTTTTTTTAAGTACTTCAGCATTTTTTATGTAACTTATTTCATTTAATTCTAACAGCAATTCCCTATGGATGGAAAATAAAACAATTCTGTAATTTATAAACTGTCAAGTGATTATTAAATGCAGAATTGAGACTATAATCCTAATTTTTTTGTTTCAAATACCTACATTTATTAACATTTATTTTTTAATTAATTTTAATGGATGTAAAATTGGAGTTGCTTTAAAACACTGTGTCAGTTTCTGCTGTACAGAAAAGTGAAAGATCTATATTTATGTGTATACCCTGTCTTTATTGGATTGCCTTCCCGTTTGTTGGCCAGATGACTTTTTATAACTTAAGTCTGAAATTCAAAGATTGCCATGCTTCATCTATAGCACAAAGACTAGTAGCCTTACTAAATAACTTTAAAGGGGCAGTGGTAGAGGATAAAATTTGGATTGCCTTCCCATTCCCAGTACTGTACCCAGAACATTGAGTAGAGTTACCTGTGCTATGCTGTATGTTCTCATTAGTTATTTATTTTATACATAGCAATGTGCAAATATATCAATACCAATCTCCCAGTTCACCACATCTCTTCTCCCCTTGGTATCCATGCATCAAACTCTATATTATTACTTTTTTAATATTTTCTTCCAAGGAGTAAGCGTCTTCTAATTTCATGGCTGCAGTCACAATCTGCAGTGATTTTGGAGCCCCCAAAAATAAAGTCAGACACTGTTTCCACTGTTTCCACTGTTTCCCCTTCTTTTCCCCATGAAGTGATGGGACCAGATGCCATGATCTTCGTTTTCTAAAAGTTGAGGTTTATGCCAACTTTTCCACTCTCCTCTTTCACTTTCATCGAGATGCTTTTTAGCTCCTCTTCACTTTCTGCCATAAGGATGGTGTCATCTGCATATCTGAGGTTATTGCTATTTCTCCTGGCAATCTGTATTCCAGCATGTGTTTCTTCCAGTCCAGCGTTTCTCATGATGTACTCTGCATAAAAGTTAAATAAGCAGGGAGACAATATACAGCCTTGACGTACTCCTGTTCCTATTTGGAACCAGTCTGTTGTTCCATGTCCAGTTCTAACTGTTGCTTCCTGACCTGTACACAAATTTCTCAAGAGGCAGCTTAGGTGGTCTGGTATTCCCACCTCTTTCAGAATTTTCCCCAGTTTAGTGTGATCTACACAGTCAAAGGCTTTGACATAGTCAATAAAGCAGAAATAGATGTTTTTCTTGAAGTCTCTTGCTTTTTCCATGATCCAGCGGATGTTGGCAATTTGATCTCTGGTTCCTCTGCTTTTTCTAAAACCAGCTTGAACATCAGGGAGTTCATGGTTCACGTATTGCTGAAGCCTGGCTTGGAGAATTTTGAGCATTGCTTTACTAGCATGTGTGATGAGTGAAATTAATTGTGTGGTAGTTTGAGCATTCTTTGGCATTGCCTTTCTTTGGAATTGGAATGAAAACTGACCTTTTCCAGTCCTGTGGCCATTGCTGAGTTTTCCCATTTTGCTGGCATATTGAGTGCAGCACTTTCACAGCATCATCTTTCAGGATTTGAAAGAGCTCATCTGAAATTCCATCACCTCCACTAGTTTTGTTCGTAGCTATGCTTTCTAAGGCCCACTTGAATTCACATTCCAACATTTCTGGATCTAAATTAGTGATCACATCATCATGATTATCTGGGTTGTGAAGATCCTTTTTGTACAGTTTTTCTGTGTATTCTTGCCACCTCTTAAGAAAAGTTATGACCAACCTAGATAGTATATTCAAAAGCAGAGTCATTACTTTGCCGACTAAGGTCCGTCTAGTCAAGGCTATGGTTTTTCTTGTGGTCATGTATGGGTGTGAGAGTTGGACTGTGAAGAAGGCTGAATTCCGAAGAATAGATGCTTTTGAACTGTGGTGTTGGAAAAGACTCTTGAGAGTCCCTTGGACTGCAAGGAGATCCAACCAGTCCATTCTGAAGGAGATCAAGCCTGGGATTTCTTTGGAAGGAATGATGCTAAAGCTGAAACTCCAGTACTTTGGCCACCTCATGCGAAGAGTTGACTCATTGGAAAAGACTCTGATGGTGGGAGGGATTGGGGGCAAGAGGAGAAGGGGACGACCGAGGATGAGATAGCTGGATGGCATCACAGACTCGATGGATGTGAGTCTGAGTGAACTCCCGGAGTTGGTGATGGACAGGGAAGCCTGACGTGCTGCAATTCATGGGGTCTCAAAGAGTCGGACACGACTGAGCAACTGAACTGAACTGAACTGATGTTCTCCTTTGGGCACGTGTTATAGCTTATTTTCTAAGAGAATTAAAATATTGGAAAGTTAAGTTCAGTCACTGGAAAAACCATAGCCTTGACTAGACGAACCTTTGTTGGCAAAGTAATGTCTGCTTTTTACTGTGCTATCTAGGTTGGTCATAACTCTTTCCAAGGAGTAAGCGTCTTTAAATTTCATGGCTGCAGTCACCATCTGCAGTGATTTTGGAGCCCCAAAAAATAAAGTCTGACACTGTTTCCACTGTTTGCCCACCTATTTCCCATGAAGTGATGGGACCAGATGCCGTGATCTTCATTTTCTGAATGTTGAGCTTTAAGCCAACTTTTTCACTCTCCACTTTCACTTTCATCAAGAGGCTCTTTAGGTCCTCTTCACTTTCTGCCATAAAGGTTGTGTCATCTGCATATATGAAGTTATTGATATTTCTCCCAGCAATCTTGATTCCAGCTTGTACTTCTTCCAGACCAGTATTTCACATGATGTACTCTGCATATAAGTTAAATAAGCAGGGTGACAATATACAGCCTTGACGTACTCCTCTTCCTATTTGGAACCATTCTGTTGTTCCATGTCCAGTTCTAAATGTTTCTTCGTGGCCCATATATAGGTTTCTTAACAGGCAGGTCAAGTGGTCTGGTAATCCCATCTCTTTCAGAATTTTCCACAGTTTACTGTGATCCACACAGTCAAAGGCTTTGGCATAGTCAATAAAGCAGAAATAGTGAGTTTTAAAAAATGTTCAATAAGTTTGTTTAAACTGGTATATTCAAAATGATACTGAGAAATGAAATACATCGTTAGTTAGCTGTCTCTTCCTAGCCCTATTATTAGCCAAATACTTTATGCTAAGCATCTTATCCTACCCTAGAGACATGTCCATAATAAAGCACTGTTCCAGAAAGGACTTCTACTAATTTAGAAGAACCCCTCCAACGGTACCAGCTTAGAATGACCTTTAGAGGAACTGGTGTTGCTTTGTTTTGATTGAGTTTAAATCTGAATTCACTACACACATCAGGCTCATGTCCTTCTATATTTCAATCAAAGCCAGCAAATTAGTTTTTGATTCAGAAATGGTAAATATCTCTCCATCACCACAACTTGTCAGTTTCTGTTGATGTAGCAGGTTTTATTTTGAATGTAAGTTTTCCCTTCAGTAACAGTTGTTTTCCTACTTTCTGCAATCTAGACAAAGGGATACATAGAAGGAAATTTTTTTCTTGTATTTCAGTACCATTGTATTCCATTCTTTTCTCAGATAAAGCAAAATAATCCAAAATGTTACCAGAAAAAATAATTAATATGAGTCCCAGGTGTATTCACTCTATGTGTGTTTAGTAGCACTGGGCAAAGTTTAAACACTGCATAACAGGAAGTAGTCAACCATCAAAGAACACTTTATTTTAATTCATTTGCAATACAGTGCTTGATTTCAACAGTACATCAAAGACACTTTTCTTTGGTTCATGCTTTTTGTTAAACACCATGGAAAAGTATTTTAAAATTAGGCCCTGTTGTGTTACTGTGCCGAAAGTGGCATATATCATGAAACATCACTTGGTTATAGACAACCATGACAAAATCAGCCAGAGAACAATAACCTCCCATTCTGTTTAGGTCTAACGTTATTTTTTACTTAAGGTTTATAGTGAAGAATCCCAAAGCACAGATGTATGCTACATTTATAACTGCAAAACAAATAAATACCAATAATTATGAGTCAGAAAAAAAACCTTTGCAAAAATATATTTTTATACAAAAATGGAAAGAGTGGACTAAAAATGGATTGCCATTTCTCAGACAGACTCATCATATAAACTAATGGGAAATTTTATTTGACCTTATTTCCCATGTAAACAAAATTCTTTCTCACTTGTTCCAGACAATGTGTAACAAAGAATCTCCCTTTCTGTTATTCAGGCAAATTCAGGTAAAACTATGAAGTAGAAGTGTCACTGTATGATTCTATTTTTCCTACCTGTATCCTGAAGTTGTCTATGTCATGATCAAAAAAGTTTTTTCACTTAATTTATATAAAACCCAAACATTGAAGTGATTAACATAACTAAGCTGGTGCCCATGATTTTCAATGTTTGATTCGGATATTTTGAGTATGGTGGCTATGTCTCACATAGTATAATACTGATTATTCTCAATTAATGGCTTTATTTGATAGCAATCAACTTCACCTGATCTATCCAACCTTGGATCTTCCAGCAAAAAATCTCCAGCACAAAACTTTGCAAACCACTTTTGACACATTTGCTCAGTCATAGAACCTTCTCCATATACTGCAAAAATCTTCCTGTGTGTATCTCAGAGACATTTTTATCTTTCTTGAAATAATACAGCATCAGTCACTTCAGTCACTCAGTCGTGTCTGACTCTTTGCGACCCCATGAATTGCAGCACTCCAGGCCTCCCTGTTCATTACCATCTCTTGGAGTTCACTCAGACTCATGTCCATCGAGTCCTAATGCCATCCAGCCATTTCATCCTCTGTCGTCCCCTTCTCCTCCTGCCCTCAATCCCTTCCAGCATCAGAGTCTTTTCCAATGAGTCAACTCTTTGCATCGGGTGGCCAAAGTACTGGAGTTTCAGCTTTAGCATCATTCCCTCCAAAAAAATTTCAGGGCTGCTCTTCAGAATGGACTGCTTGGATCTCCTTGCACTCCAAGGGACTCTCAGGAGTCTACTCCAACACCACAGTTCAAAAGCATCAATTCTTTGAAGCTCAGCCTTCTTCATAGTCCAACTCTGACATCCATACATGACCACAGTAAAAACCATAGCCTTGACTAGACGGACCTTAGTCAGCAAAGTAATGACTCTGCTTTTGAATATACTATCTATGCTGGTCATAAGCTTTTCAAGCTTGAGACTCAGTAACATTTTATTTTAATTTTTACACTTAATTTTATATTGGAATATAGCCTATCAACATTGTGATAGGTTTCATGAACAGGGGAGGGACTAGCCATATGTATACTTGTATCCATTTCCTGTAAATTCCTCTCCCATCAAGCTACCACATAACATTGAATAGCATTGTATATGCTGTCATTGGTCCCCAGGATTTGGAAGCCTGCCTTCATTAGGGACTCCCCTGGCCAGTGGGAGAGAGGAGGGACAACTCGTCATGGCAACCGGCAAAGTGTGTTGTCACTGGGGACCTTCTCGCCAATGGGAGGGAGAGGAGAGGCAGCCCATCATGGCCCCTGGGGTCTAACCTTACATTCTGACCCTTTTGATAGGATAAAGTGGCGCCATTATCGTTTCTGACTACTTCTTGCTGAACTGGGGCATCATTGGGGCCGAGGGTCGTGGCCAGATCCTGGGTGACCTTTAGGGGGCCTCAGGGTCTCTGGAAGGAAGTTTGGATTATGCGGTCACCATCAGCATCTGTATCTGGGTCAAGTCTCTGACCCTCTAGAGGATGATCTGAAAAACTCAAGGTCTTATCGACAGGATGAGGAACAAGGCAGTGAGGGCATTGGCTGGTAGATACAGTACCTCTGTGGTCAAGGGCCCCATTGGCCAGGTTACTTTTGTGGCATTTTGAGTGAGATTTTGGGTCTCTACCCATTTGCTGGGAATCGGTTGGGCAAGGAACGGTCAGGGTCTCAAGGGAAGACAGAGCCAACATGAGAGATTTGGTGAGGTTTCAGTCAGAGTCTGATAGGTGTCATTGATGTGGGTGAAAATTTGGGATGAAAAATCTAAGGGTTTGAGTGCCTGATGAACTTGGTCTAGGAGTTTATTGGGCTCATGGTGTGGATTAGAGGCTTCAGTTGCTAACTTTATGAGGTCTTGTTGGACCTTATGTTGGATTTGTTTTTGCCTCTGACCTTGGGCCCCCTTCCCATCTGTCATTCTGTAATGAGTTTGCAGGGTAAAACAGAGATATTTGCCTCTAGCTTTATGGCAGCTAGAGGCTGAACTTTATTTGGCTGTCTCAAGGCTGTTGGCCATCCAGTACCATTTACCTCCATGAGAGCATGACCGGGTAGGTGGAGCATAACAGTCTTGGTGGACATAAGTGTAGGCTGTGAACCCAGTTCCCCAGCGGCTTTGTTCTGTGCAGTCCTGGGGGCAGGGTGTAGATATTATCATAGCCAGGAGGAATAGTGGCAAGAGCATGTTTACCTATAATATTAGAAGGAGAGTGATAAAAGAGAAAAAGTCAATTTGAAATTCCGTAAAAAGGAGGAAGTTCCCCTGTAAATATAGATCAAAAATTGCCTGAAAGAAAGAGTCACAGTCAGTGATCAGGGTAGCTAACCAAAGGTCCTGTAATAGGGTCAAGATAAAGTCTTTAGGGCAGGCTAGAGACATATGGCCAGGTCAGGTCATTTTAAAGGATTAGCACCCCATGATAAGTAAGGGCCAGTGAAAGTCGGAATGTGGGCGGCCAGTCCTGGGGGGAGCTGTGACAGCCAGTCTAATGGCAAAAAGTATAGCCAAAATTGTGACTGGCAACAGCCACAGAGGATGAGGCCAGTCCAGCATTGGACAGGGTGTGTCACTCACTGGCAGGAGGCAGGAATGTCTTAGTAATGGTGAATTGCTGGAGCCGAGAGTCGCTAAGGTCTGACAGGAATTTGGAAGCCAGGAGGTCGGCCAGGTGGTGTGGTGAGAATATAGTTAGGGGTTGATCTAGAATTAGGTTTTTTTTTTTTCTTTGCATCTGCGTATAGAGAAGCTGCTGCTGCCAGGGCACGTAGGCAGGGGAACCATCCCAGGGCGTGGGGTCTAACTGTTTGGAGATAAATATCACTGGCAGCATTTTAGGGCCCGCAGGCTATACGAGGGCTCCAAAGGCTATGTCCCCTTTTTTGTCAGTATACAGGTGATAGGGGAGATTGGGATTGGGCAGGAAGAGTGGGGAAGAAGACAGCAAAGCTGAGAGGAGATTGTAGAAAGCCTTTTTTGACCTCTTTTTCTGAAGAGAGTGGTCCAGTAGGGGTGTCTTTTGTGGCTGTGTAAAGGGATTTAGCCAGTGAAGCATAGTTAGGGACCCAGTGTGGTAAGTGAATGGTGGCCTTAAGTTTAGCTAAAATGTCTCGCCCTAGCAGGGGAGTGGGGCATAAAGGGATTATCAGAAAAGAGTGAGTGAACAGGAAGTGGTCAAGTTGACAGGGCTGTGGCCCAGTCTGCAAGGGTCATGAGGATGTGCCATCTATATCCACCACTGAGACCTGGGAAGGATGTAAAGTGCCCCCAAAGGAAGGAAGAACCGAGTAAGTAGCCCCTGTATCTATCAAAAAATTGATAGACTTACCTGTCACTTGAAGCATTATCCTGGGCTCAGCTTGGGTTATGGGGGTCCCCGAGTCTGGGCGCCATCAATATTGATCAAAGGAGAGAAGTTTCAAGGCGGGGTGTGGGGAGGAAGTGTCCTTTTGGGGGCCCAGACCTCCGCCTGGTAAGGTCGGGGTCTGAGTCGCCTGGGGACAACCACTCGCCCAATGTCCCGGTTACTTGCAATGAGGGCACGGCCTTGTTGGGGGCCAGGGGTTTGGACATTGGCAGACTCAGTGGCCCTCATGACCGCATTTGAAGCAGGCTCCTGGTGGTGGCTTCTGGGGACCCACCTTTTGTCCCATGGCTGACTGCAGGGCTGCTACCAGTGCCTGGGTGTGTTTTTCAAGGAGGTTGACCTGGAGTTCAGCTTTTTGTTTAAGCCTTGCCTTGAAGCTAGCCTCATCAGCTTCCTCTCAGGCACTGTAAACCTTAAAGGCCATTTTTACCAGGTTTTGGAGCGGGGGTCTGAGGCCCATCCTCAGCCTTGGAAAGTTTCTTTCTGATGTCTGCAGCTGATTGGGATATAAAATGGTTGACTAGGGTAGTAACCCCTGCCGGAGAATCTAGGGCAATCCGGATATAGGTAGTGAGAGCCTCTGTCAGCCTGTTAAGAAAGTCTGCTGGGTTTTCATTGGGGCCCTGGGTCACTTCATCTAGTTTAAGTAGGTTTACTACCTTAAGGGAGGTGGTCTCCATTACCTCTAATAGGCATTTTATCATGTATTGAATATTGGCCTTTCCTCTTTGTCCCTCTTGATAGTCCCAATCTGGGTCTACGTCTGGAATAGCAGCCGCTCCAGGTGGCCGAGCAGGGTCAGCTGGGTTGGCTAGTGCCTCCAGTCTGTTATCTCCCTTGCTGAGGCCCAAATGGCCTTTTTTTTTTTTCTGGGGTAGTAGTAGACCCCAGGATGACAAATATGTCTTGCCAGGTGAGGGCGTAAGATTGAGATAGCTGGGTGAAGTTTTTGATGTAGTAGGAAGTGTTGGTTGAATAGGAGCCTAGCCGTTGTTAAATATGAGCAAGATGTTGGAGTAAAAAGGGCACGTGGACATGGGTGAGACCCTCTGGGCTGGCCACCTGGTGGAGAGGAAGCAGGGGAGCTGGCAGCAGATTAGGAGTGGTCTGTGACCTTGTGTGTGAGCTGACTGGTGAGTCAGAAAGGGGGGCATGGAGGAAGGGGTGGATATTGAGGTGGAGCCATGGGAGTGGCCAGGGGCATAGTCACTGAAGAGTTGGGCTGTGAGAACAGTGAAGGGGGAGACAATAGGGGGGTAAGGCATGGATGGAGAGATGGAACCAAGGACGAAGCCAAGGACGGAGCCAGGGGAGCAGCGGGAGTCATAATCACAGGAGACTTGGGCTGTGAGAATGTTGGGGGAGGAGGCGATGAGGGGGAAAGGGGTGGATATAGAGATGGCCTTGTTACAGGAGAGCTAGGGTGTGAGGACGATGGGGGAGGGGAGGACATGGGGGGAATGGCTGAGGCTGACAGAGGGGAGGTTGGTGAAGTAGCAGGGGCTGGAGTGGGGGGGGCACTAGGTCTTCTGGAGGCACTGTAGGGGCAGAAGTTTCTGCCTCAGGTGTCTCTGGTTGGGCCGCTGACAGCCTCTCTGGTGATGTAGGGCTAGAGAGAGCCATGATTAGGAGAATTTCAGAAGGGGAATAGTGGGTGCATAGAGCGGGACAGGAGCACAACCGCCAGAAAGCCTGTACGTAGGGTACCTCAGACCATTTTCCCGTCCTCCAGCAGTAATTATCTAAGTCAACGAGGATGTCAAAATCGAAAGTTCCTGTTGGTGGCCACTGTGATCCGTTATCTAAAGAATATAGGGGCCATGCCGCAGAACAAAGGTAGGTTAAGTGTTTGGAATGAATTTTTCCAGAGATATGTAAAGTTCTGAGGCTGGCAAGTAAACATTCTAGCATAGACAGGGCTGGTCGGGCTTGGAGGGAGCTGCCCCCATGGCGATCATGGAATGAAGGTGCTGGACCAGTCGTTAACAGGGCTGGGAGTAGTCCGGTCAGGCATCCCTGAATGGGCAGTCAACCCAGCGAGGAGAAGGCCACTCAATCCAAGATGGACGTCTCCAAATTGACAGGCGGCGAGGAAGCAAGCCTGGCTTTGCGGAGGAGGGGTCCGGCTGCGGCCGTGATTTTATCAGAACCAGAACACCCTTATAATCACCATGGAAGCAAAAACCCCCAGAGCCCGACCGATGGAACTTACCCGGTATCCTGCCAGATGGTTGAATGGTCCTGGAGGGGAGACGGGGTGACCTGGTCTGGCACGGGCCAGACCTGAGGGGACTGCAAATCCTGCTCTTTGCAAGATGGGCCCTAGCCTCGGGCCCCACATTGGGCGCCAAATGTTAGGTAAAGATGACCAGGACCCCAAAAGAGTTTTTAACAGGCTTTACTGGGGAAGTGCTCCCGGGCAGGGTTCCCAGACCCAAAGGAGGCAGGTCCAGGAAGTCTGCGCACCAGACCGCGCTAGAAGTTTGTTTATATAAGCACACTGCGGGGGATGGCCAGGTTAGCGGAAGGGTTTTGGATAGGTGCCGGTTTGCAGCAGCGAGGACCAATAGGTTTATCTATGCGGCTGGGGCGAGGTGGCTTTGGCAGCGAAGTGTGCTGTCATTGGTCCCCAGGATCCAGAAGCCTCCCTCCGTTAGGGACACCCCTGCCAGTGGGAGAGAGGAGGGGCGACTTGTCATGGCAACCAGCGAAGTGTGCTATCATTGGGGACCGTCTCGCCAGCAGGAGGGAGAGGAGAAGCAGCCCATCATGGCCCCTGGGGTCCGACCTTACAACCCTCTCCAGCATTTATTGCTTATAGACTTTTGGATAGCAGCCATTCTGACTGGCATGAAATTGTACCTCATTGTGGTTTTGATTTTCATTTCTACAGGAGAAGAAGGGGAAGTCAGAGAATGAGATGGCTGGATGGCATCACTGATTCGATGGACGTGAGTTTGAGTGAACTCCAGGAGTTGGTGATGGACAGGAGGCCTGGCGAGATGCAATTCATGGGGTCACAAAGTGTTGGACATGACTGAGTGACTGAAATGAACTGAACTGATAATGAGTGATGTTGAACATCTTTTCATGTGTTTGTTATCCATCTGTATGTCTTCTTTGGAGAAATGTCTAGTTCTTTGGCTCATTTTTTGATTGGGTCACTTATTTTTCTGGAATTGAGCTGCAGGAGTTGCTTGTATATTTTTGAGATAATTCTTTGTCAGTTGCTTCATTTGCTATTATTTCCTCCCATTCTGAAAGCTTTCTTTTCACATTCCTTATAGTTTCCTTTGTTGTGCAGAAGCATTTAAATTTAATTAGGTCTCATTTGTTTACTTTTGCTTTTATTTCCAGTATTCTGGGAGGTGGGTCATAGAGGATCCTGCTGTGATTTGTCAGAGTGTTTTGCCTATGTTTTCCTCTAGGAGTTTTATAGCACTGTTTATAATAGCCAGGACATGGAAGCAACCTAGATGTCCATCAGCAGATGAAAGGATAAGAAAACTGTGGTACACATACACAATGGAGTATTACTCAGTTACTAAAAATAACACATTTGAATCAGTTCTAATGAGGTGGATGAAACTGGAACCTACTATACAGAGTGAAGTAAGCCAGAAAGAAAAACACCAATACAGTATAATAATACATATATATATATAGAATTTAGAAAGATGGTAACAATAGCCCTGTATGCAAAACAGCAAAAAAGATACAGATGTATAGAACAGTCTTTTGGACTCTGTGGGAGAGCATGAGGGTGAGATGATTTGGGAGAATAGCATTGTAACATGTATATTATCATATGTGAAATGAATTGCCAGTCCAGGTTCAATACATGATACAGGGTGCTCTTGGCACTGGGATGGCCCAGAGGGATGGTATGGGGAGGGAGCTGGGAAGGGCGTTCAGGATGGGGAACACATGTACACCTGTGGCAGATTCATGTCCATGTATGGCAAAACCAATACAATATTGTAAAGTAATTAGCCTCCAATTAAAATAAATAAATTTATATTTTAAAAAAAGAAAATAGTATGGGGGAGGGGGAGCCAACTTGGAGGAAATAAGAGTAACTACAATGTGTAAATCTGAAAAACACTAGCTGAGACACGTGAGCTAGGTAACCTTCAACAGTGATAATGTTTGTTGCTTGTGTGTACTCTTGATATCACATGTTGAAAATGGTATTTTACCGTTGTAATCTTCCTCCCTAAAACCTTTAACCCCAGTCTAACCATGAGGAAAACATCAGACAAGCTCAAATTTAGGCACATTCTTCAAAATATCTGACCAGTATTCATTGGAAGGACTGATGCTAAAGCTGAAACTCCAATACTTTGACCTCCTGATGTGAAGAATCAACTCATTTGAAAAGACCCTGATGCTGGGAAAGATTAAAAGCGGGTGGAAAAGGTGACGACAGAGGATGAGATGGTTGGATGGCATAACTGACTCAATGGATATGGTTTTTGAGTAGGCTCTGGGAGTTGGTGATGGAGAGGGAAGCCTGGCGTGTTGCAGTTCATGGGGTTGCAAAGGGTCGGACATGACTGGGCAGCTGAACTGAACTGAACTACTTGGAACTAAGATCATCACAACTAAAAAAGCCTAAAAAACTATCACAACCAAGTAAGTCTTATGGCAACATGACAACTCAATATAATATGGTATCCCTGGATAGGACCTTAGGGCAACCAAAAAAGAGGACATTATATAAACCTAAATAAATCTGAACTTTTAAACTAAAAGAAAAAAATATAAGTCTAAGTTTCCTAAGTCTGGAGAAGCCAAAAATAGAGATTTTCAAATGGGAAATATTGTCTTTAATTATTTTAAATTCCATTTTAAAGCCTACTATTACAGGGAAGAGCAAATAATGGTTCTGTGTTGGATATGTTTCTTTAACATTTGCTTCTCATTGCTTTTATTCAGTAAAAAGATACAGTTTATTAAAAAAAAAAAGCCTGCCTCAGGGAACTCTGCCCCTGTGTCTGAATATTAAACCAAAGTGCCTTTGTTCAGGACCTGGTCCATTTGTGGATGGCAGGAAGGAAATAATTAAGGCATACCCTCCTCCAAGTCTTGTCATTCTAGGAGATATTTGCAAAATTAGTGGTCTTTTTACTTTACTTCCTCACCTCCCCTGCCCCACACTTTTCTATAAAAGAACCTGGCATCCAGACCCCAACAAAATGGTTATTTTGAGACATTAGTCTGCCATATTCCTGGGCAGCAAGTTCTCCAAATAAACTCAAATTCCTTGCCTCACCACCTCTTCTCTCAGTTAATTGGTCTTTCATGAAGAAAGCAGAACAATTTTGAACAGGTAACATTACTTCACACTGAGCATCACAAATAGATCTTTGTGTATGTTATCAACTACAAATTGGCACTTACCAACAGCATTTTCCAGTTACTGAACAACCATAACAAGGGCATTTACCATCTGCCTCTGGAGACTGAATCCTATGCTGCTGTTGATCTTCAATACTCCCAAGGGAGTTCACGGCGGAGTGAGGCACCCTGTGTTGCTGAGAATTTGGTGAAACAGGTCTTAGCCTGTGTTAGCCATTCAATCCTGTACAGCTCTTTGTGACTCCATGGAATGTAGCCTGCCATGGAATTCTCCAGGCAAAAATCTGAAGTGGGTTGCCATTTTTTGCTCCAGGGCATCTTACCAAAACCAGGGATTGAACCAAGGACTCCTGCATTGCAGGCAGATTCTTTATCTTCTGAACCACCAGAGAAGCCCTGGAACAGGTCTTCAGGTAGTTATTTTCAAGAACTGATTTCATGGCCCAAATCTTCATTATTCAGTCACTCTTTCAGATCCAAATCTTTGCGACTCCACCAATTGCAGCATGCCAGGCTTCCAGTCTTTCACAACCCACAAAATAGAGTTTACTTAAACTCATATCCATTGAATTGGTGATGCTATCCAACCATCTCATCCTTTGTCATTCCCTTCTCCTCCTGCCTTCAATCTTTTCAAGTATCAGGGTCTTTTGTAATCAGTAAGCTCTTGGCATCAGATGGTCAAAGTATTGGAGCTTCAGCTTCAGCATCAATCCTTCCAATAAATATTCAGTGTTGATTTCCTTTAGGATTGAGTGATTTGATCTCCTTGTTTTTTAAGGAACTCTGAAGAGTCTTCTGTAGTACCACAGTTCAAAAGCATCAACACAATCTACTTTATGGTACAAATCTCGCATTCATATGTGACTCCCATAAAAAAACATAGATTTGACTATATGAACCTTTGTTGGCAAACTTATGTCTCTGCTCTACAATATGCTATCTTGGTTTGTCATAGCATTCCTACCAAGTAGCAAGTGTCTTTTAATTTCATGGCTGCAGTCATTGTCTGCAGTGATTTGGAGCCCAAGAAATAAAGCCCATCAGTGTTTCCATTTTCCCCCACCTATTTTCCCTGGTGGCTCGGATAGTAAAGAATCCGCTTGCAATGCAGGAACCCTGGGTTTTATCCCTGGGTTGGGAAGATCCCCTGGAGGAGGCCAAAGCAACCTACACCAGTAGTTTTGCCTGGAGAATCCCATAGACAAAGGAGTCTGACAGGCTACATTCCATGGGGCTGCAAAAAGTCAGACATGACAGAGAGACTAAGAACACATATTTGCCATGAAGTGATTGGACCAGATGCCATCATCTTAGTTTTTTGAATGTTGAGTTTTAAGCCAGCTTTTTCACTCTTCTCTTTCACCTTCATCAAGAGGCTCTTTAATTCCTCTTCACTTTATGCATAAGAGTGGTGTCATCCAGCTTCATCCA
>SJYF01000594.1:763409-774289 GCA_006410515.1 Procapra przewalskii | reverse complement strand
GATCTCCAGTAGCATATCGGGTACCTACTGACCTGGAGAGTTCCTCTTTCAGTATCCTATCATTTTTCCTTTTTGTACTGTTCATGGGGTTCTCAAGGCAAGAATGCTGAAGTGGTTTGCCATTCCCTTCTCCAGTGGACCACATACTGTCAGACTTCTCCACCATGACCCATCTGTCTTGGGTGGGCCCATAGGGCATGGCTTGGTTTCATTGAATTAGACAAGGTTGTGGTCCTAGTGTGATTAGATTGACTAGTTTTCTGTGATTATGATTTCAGTGAGTCTGCTCTCTGATGCCTTCTTGCAACACCTACCATCTTACTTGGGTTTCTCTTACCTTGGACATGTGGTATCTCTTCACAGCTGCTAAAGCAAAGTGCAGCTGCTGCTCCTTACCTTGGACGACAGGTATCTCCTCACCGCTGCCCCTCCTTACCTTGAACGTGGAATAGCTCCTCTAGACCATCCTACCCCTGTGCACCCACTGCTCCATGGACGTGAGTTTGCTTCTCTCAGCCTCTGCCCCTGACCTCTGGCATAGGGTAGCTCCTCCCGGCCACCACCCTGGCCTCGGATGTGGGGAAGCTCCTCTTGGCCACAGCCCCTTGGGCATGGGGTCCTCTCGGCTTCTGCCCCTGACCTCGGACTTGGGGTAGTTCCTCTCGGCAGTGCTTGTGCGCAGTCACAACTACCTGCACTTGTGTGCTGCCGCAACCACCCACAAACGCTAGTAAAGTAATGCTCAAAATTCTCCAAGCCAGGCTTCAGAAATATGTGAACCGTGAAATTCCAGATGTTCAAGTTGGTTTTAGAAAAGGCAGAGGAACAAGAGGTCAAATTGCCAAGATCCCCTGGATCATGGAAAAAGCAAGAAAGTTCTACAAAAACATCTATTTCTGGTTTAATGACTATGCCAAAGCCTTTGACTGTGTAGATCACAATAAACTGTGGAAAATTCTTCAAGAGATGGGAATACCAGACCACCTGACCTGCCTCTTGAGAAACCTATATGCAAGTCAGGAAGCAACAGTTAGAACTGGACATGGAACAACAGACTGGTTCCAAGTAGGAAAAGGAGTACATCAAGGCCGTATAATGTCATCCTGATTATTTAACTTATACGCAGAGTATATCATGAGAAATGCTGGGCTGGAGGAAGCACAAGCTGGAATCAAAATTACTGGGAGAAATATAGATAATCTCATATATGCAGATGACACCACTCAGATGAAAATGAAAGAGGAGAGTGAAAAGTTGGCTTAAAGCTCGACATAATGAAAATGAAGATCATGTCATCTGGTCCCATCACTTCATGGAAATAGATGGGAAAACAGTGTCAGACTTTATTTGGGGGGGGGGCTCGAAAATCACTGCATGTGGTGATTGTAGTCATGAAATTAAAAGACCCTTACTCCTTGGAAGAAAAGTTATGACCAAACTAGATTGTATATTGAAAAGCAGAGACCTTACTTTGCCAACAAAGGTTTGTCTAGTCAAGGCTATGGTTTTCCCAGTAGTCGTGTATGAATGTGAGAGTTGGACTGTGAAGAAGGCTGAGTGCTGAAGAATTGATGCTTTTGAACTGTGGTGTTGGAGAAGACTCTTGAGAGTCCCTTGGACTGAAAGGAGAGCCAACCAATCCATTCTATTGGAGATCAGCCCTGGGATTTCTTTGGAAGGAATGATGCTAAAGCTGAAACTCCAGTACTTTGGCTACCTCATGCGAAGAGTTGACTCATTGGAAAAGACTCTGATGCTGGGAGGGATTGGGGGCAGGAGGAAAAGGGAACGACAGAGGATGAGATGGCTGGATGGCATCACCAACTCGATGAACATGAGTTTGAGTGAACTCCGGGAGATGGTGATGGACATGGAAGCCTGGCATGCTACAATTCCTGGGGTTGCAGAGTCGGACACAACTAAATGACTGAACTGACAATTGATACATATAGACATATTAGGGATATATATATGTATGTGTGTGTGTGTGTGTGTGTGTGTGTGTGTATATGAATTAATCATGATTCATATCACTTTAGGGAAGAGAGGTAAATGAGAGCAAATAAATGAGAAGAAGATATAACATACTAATCTCCTCATTTTTTATACTTATGTAGACCCTATTTGATTCCATAAATAATTTATTTGTAATGCATGTTACTAATTCATTTTCATAAGGCAATATTCTATAGTTTCATTTTAGAAAATTTGGAAAACATAAATAAGCAAAAAAAATAAGATAATGTAGTCTTAACATTTAGCTATATCAAATATTGAAAACTGGCTTCCCAGGCGGTGCTAGTGGTAAAGGAACCCGCCTGCCAGTGTACGAGACTTAGATGTGGGTTTGATCCCTGGGCCAGAATCACTACAATATAGCATCGACTACTGAAAGTTAATTTATATATTTACAACATGCATGTTTTAAAAATAATTCCATAGTCATAGGATTATAAAGTAAAATCCTAGATTTCTTTGCCTTTTTCCCCCCTTTAGTGTTTTCCTAGGCTTCTTGGTGAAGAAGTGAAGTCGCTCAGCCGTGACTGACACTTTATGATCCCATAGACTGTAGCCTACCATTCTCCTCTGTCCATGGGATTTTGCAAGCAATAGTACTGGAGTGGATTGCCATTTCCTTCTCCAGGGGATCTTCCCAACCCAGGGCTTGAACCTGGGTCTCCTGCATTTTAGACAGATGCTTTACAGTCTGAGCCACCAGGGAAGGCCAGGTTTCTTGGTAGTAAGCAGCATAACAAGAAGTTCTATGGTATAATGGGTTTAAGAATTGGGAATTTCAGTTATCATCTGAAGCAAGATATAAAAAGGGACAAAAGGAGGAGAAGCCCTTGTTGAAATTTTGATGTTGATATTGAAAATTAAAAGTAGAACTTTTAAATCAAAGTTATATTAGCATGATTTGAACAGAATCGAAGTGCAGAGCAACCTAGAGTCTGAGATGACCCTGAGAATATACGCCCTCTGACAATAACTGAAAACTTAAAAGGGTACTCTGAAATTGCACATATCCATCAGTTCAGTTCTGTCTCTCAGACATGTTCAACTATTTGGGACCCCATGAATTATAGCACGCCAGGCTTCCATGTCCATCACCAACTCCCGGAGTTCACTCAAACTCATATCCATCGAGTCGATGATGCCATCCAGTCATCTCATCCTCTGTCATCCCCTCCTCCTGTCCCAATACCTCCCAGTATGAGTTTCTTTTCTAATGAGTCAACTCTTCGCACGAGGTGGCCAAAGTATTGAAGTTTCAGCTTCAGCATCAGTCTTTGCAATGAACACCCAGGACTGATCTTCTTTAGACTGGACTGCTTGGATCTCCTTGCAGTACAAGGGACTCTCAAGAGTCTTCTCCAACACCACAGTTCAAAGGCATCAATTATTCAGCACTCAGCTTTTATCACAGTCCAACTGTCACATCCATACATAACCACTGGAAAACCTATAGCCTTTACTAGACAGACCTTTGTTGGCAAAGTAATGTCTCTGCTTTTCAGTATGCTGTCTAGGTTGGTCATAACTTTTCTTCCAAGGAGTAAGCATCTGCTAATTTCATGGCTGCAATCACCATCTGCAGTGATTTTGGAGCCCAAAAATATGAACTCTGACACTGTTTCCACTGTTACACCACCTACTTCCCATGAAGTGATGGGACCAGATGCTATGATCTTTGTTTTCATAATGTTGAGCTTTAGGCCAGCTTTTCACTCTCCTCTTTTACTTTCATCAAGAGGCTTTTTAGTTTTTCTTCACTTCCTGCCATAAGGGTAGTGTCATCTGCATATCTGAGGTGAATGCTATTTCTCCCGGCAAACTTGATTCCAGCTTGTGCTTCTTCCAGCCCAGCATTTCTCATGATGTACTCTGCATATAAGTTAAATAAGTAGGGTGACAATATACAGCACTGATGTATTCCTTTTCCTATTTGGAACCAGTCTTGTTGTTCCATGTCCAGTTCTAACTGTTGCTTCCTGACTTGCATATAGGTTTCTCAAGAGGCAAGTCAGGTGGTCTGGTATTCCCATCTCTTTCAGAATTTTCCACAGTTTATTTTAATCCACACTGTCAAAGGCTTTGGCATAGTCATTAAACAAGAATTAGATATTTTTTCTGGAACTCTCTTGCTCTTTCCATGATCCTGCAGATGTTGGCAATTTGATCTCTGGTTCCTCTTCCTTTTCTAAATCCAGCTTGAACATATGGAAGTTCACAGTTCATGTATTGCTGAAGACTGGCTTGCATAATTTTGAGCATTACTTCACTATCGTGTAAGATGAGTCCAATTGTGTAGTAGTTTGATCATTCTTTGGCATTACCTTTCTTTGGGACTGGAATGAAAACTGACCTTGTCCAGTCCTGTGTCCACTGCTGAATTTTCCAAATGTTCTGGCATATTGAGTGCAGCACTTTCACAGCATCACCTTTCAGGACTTGACGTGGGGTAACTCCTCTCACAAATACCTATGATGACTCCAAACCTAATTTAGATCTTTAGAGGCAGAGAGATACTTAAAAATTATTTAAGCACATTAACCAATCATGTATTCCCAGCCTATCTGCCTACATTAAAATATTATAAAATTATATTTATTATATTTAATCTGAATGATTGCAGAAGATGATCATTCTGTATGATCACACTCATATGCAATAACACATATTCTCCAGTTTACTAGCTCATGTATATTCCAGAAAAAGTCCACTGCAGCCTGTTAACTGCCTGAGTATTTGCTCCTCTGTCATTAATCTGAGAACCTTTCCATTACCTTCTTCTGGAGACAGCTGGTCTCTAATTGTTAACAAAAATTATTAAAAGCTTATTATTAAGAAAAAACAAAGAAATTAAAATCTATATTTATAATTTATCATTTTGAAACATAATAGGACTTCAAAATATTTCTGGAGTATTAGAGCCTGTAACTAGGTCAGGTCACAATTTTAGGTGAATATATCAGCTTTCTAAAGTTGGAATTTTTATCCATAGCTTTCTTATCCATTCATTTGCTGATGGACATCTAGGTTGCTTCCATGTCCTCGCTATTATAAAAACTGATGTGATGAACATTGGGGTACACGTGTCTTTTTCAATTCTGGTTTTCTTGGTGTGTATGCCCAACAGTGGGATTGCTAGGTCATAAGGCAGCTCTAGTCCAGTTTTTTAAGGAATCTCCACACTATTCTCCACAGTGGCTGTACTAGGTTGCATTACCACCAACAGTGTAAGAGGGTTCCCTTTTCTCCATACACTCTCCTACATTTATTGCTTGTAGACTTTTGGATCGCAGCCATTCTGACTGGCATGAAACGGTACCTCATTGTGGTTTTGATTTATATTGTTCTAATAATGAGTGATGTTGAGTATCTTTTCATGTGTTTGTTAGCCATCTGTATGTCTTCTTTGGAGAAATGTCTGTTTAGCTCTTTGGCCTATTTTTTGATTGGGTCATTTATTTTTCAGGAATTGAGCTGCAGGAGTTGCTTGTGTATTTTTGAGATTAGTTATTTGTCAGTTGCTTCATTTGCTATTATTTTCTCCCATTCTGAAGGCTGTCTTTTCACCTTGCTTATAGTTTCCTTTGGTTTTCAGAAGCTTTTAAGTTTAATAAGGTCCCATTTGTTTATTTTTGCTTTTATTTCCAATATTCTGGGAGGTGGGTCATAGAGAATCCTCCTGTGACGTATGTCAGAGAGTATTTTGCCTATGTTCTCCTCTAAGAGTTTTATAGTCTCTGGTCTTATGTTTAGATCTTTAATCCATTTTGAGTTTATTTTTGTGTATGGTGTTAGAAAGTGTACTAGTTTCATTCTTTTACAAGTGATTGACCAGTTTTCTCAACACCACTTGTCAAAGAGAATGTCTTTTCCCTATTGTATATTCTTATCTCCTTTGTCAAAGATAAGTTGTCCATAGATGCATGGATTTATCTCTGGGCTTTCTATTTTGTTCCATTGATCTAAATTTCTGTCTTTGTGACAGTACCATACTGTCTTGATGACTGTGGCTTTGTAGTAGAGCCTGAAGTCAGGCAGGTTGATTCCTCCAGTTCCATTCTTCTTTCTCAAGATTGCTTTGGTTATTGGAGGTCTTTTGTATTTCCATACCAATTGTGAAATTATTTGTTCTAGCTCTGTGAAAAATACCACTGGTAGCTTGATAGGAATTGCATTGAATCGATAGATTGCTTTGGGTAATATACTTATTTTCACTATATTGATTCTTCTGATCCATTAACATGGTATATTTCTCCATCTGTTAGTGTCCTCTTTGATTTCTTTCACTAGTGTTTTATAGTTTTCTATATATATATATGTCTTTAGTTTGTTTAGGTAGATATATTTCTAAGTATTTTATTCTTTTCATTGCAATGGTGAATGGAATTTTTTCCTTTCTATTTTCTCATTATTAGTGTATAAGAATGCAAGGGATTTCTGTGTGTTGATTTTATATCCTGCAACTTTACTATATTCATTGATTAACTCTAGTAATTTTCTGGTGGAGTCTTTAGGGTTTTCTATGTAGAGGATCATGTCATCTACAAACAGTGAGAGTTTTACTTCTTCTTTTCTAATTTGGGTTCCTTTTATTTCTTTTTACGTTCTGATTGCTGTGGCTAGAACTTCCCAAACTATGTTGAATAGTAGTGGTGAAAGTGGGCACCCTTGTCTTGTTCCTGACTTTAGGGGAAATGCTTTCAATTTTTTACCAATGAGGATAATGTTTGCTGTGGGTTTGTCATATATAGCTTTTATTATGTTGAGATATGTTCCTTTTATTCCTGCTTTCTGGAGAGCTTTTATCATAAATGGATGTTGAATTTGTCAAAGGTTCTCTCTGCATCTATTGAGATAATCATATGACTTTTACTTTTCAATTTATTAATGTGATGTATTACATTGATTGATTGGTGGATATTGAAGAATCCTTGCATCCCTGGGATAAAGCCCACTTGGTCATGTGTATGATCTTTTTAATGTGTTGTTGGATTCTGATTGCTAGAATTTTGTTAAGGATTTTTGCATCTATGTCCATCAGTGACATTGACCTGTAGTTTTCTTTTCTTGTGGCATCTTTGTCTATTTTTGGTATTATGGTGATCCTGGCCCCATAGAATGAGTTTGGAAGTTACCTTCCTCTGCAATTTTCTGGAAGAATTTGAGTAGGATATGTGTTATCTCTTCTCTACATTTTTGGTATAATTCAGCTGTGAAGCCGTCTGAACCTGGACTTTTGTTTGCTGGAAGATTTTTGTGGTATATATACACAATGGATTATTACTCAACCATTAAAAAGAATGCATTTGAATCAGTTTTAATGAAGTGGATGAAAGTGGAGCCTATTATACAGAGTGAAGTAAGCCAAAAAGAAAAACACCAATACAGTATATTAATGCATATATATGGAATTTAGAAAAATGGTAATGATAACCCTATATGCGAGATAGCAAAAGAGACACAGATGTATAGAAGTCTTTTGGACTCTGTGAGAGAGGGAGAGGGTGGGATGATTTGGGAGAATATCATGGAAACATGTATAATATCATATAAGAAAGGAATGGCCAGTCCAGATTCAATACAGGATCCTTGGGGCTGATGCACTGGGATGACCCGGAGGGATGGTACATGGAGGGAGGTAGGAGGGAGGTTCAGGATGGGGAACACATGTACGCTGATGGTGGATTCATGTTGATGTGTGGCAGAACCAATACAATATTATAAAGTATTTAGCCTCTAATTAAAATAAATAAATTTAAATTAAAAATAAACATTTATGTGTAAAAAAATAAAATTGAATTTTTTTAGCAGCATAATACCTCAGAGTCTAGGCCTATCATTATGTCTTGGAAAAAAATCTGTACACTTACTTGTCTAAGAATACTAACTAATGTAAGTATTTATTCCTCTTAGAGCAACTCCCAAGGGCATGATTTTATTCCTATGTATCATACTTGTTCATTGCAAGCATACTTTTCCCAAATACTTATATACACAGTATTAAATAGCTTGATATACAAGACAAAGTCAGTTTAATCCAGACAACACTATACATATCAACCTAGTATTTAATAATATTTTCTCCAATATGGCAGTCAGAAAAATCCCAAGCCAATATTTCCTTCCTATTATAACAGCTTCAGCTTCAGAACTCCTATAAAGAAACACTTTAAAAATACATAACACAAATACAATATCACATACAGACACACACAAATTTACCACACACAAATTAACCCTGAATACTCATTGAAAAGAATGATGCTGAATCTGAGGTTCCAATAGTTTGGCCACTTGATGCAAAGAGCCAATTTTTTGGAAAAGACCTTGATGTTAGGAAAGATTGAGGGCAGGAGGAGAAGGGGATAACAGAGGATGAGATGGCTGGATGGCGTCATTGACTCAATGGACATGAGTTAGAACAATCTCTGGGACATAGTGGAGGACAGGGAAACTTAGCATACTTTAGTTCTTGGGGATCCAAGGAACTGGAAATGACTTAGTGACTGAACAACAGCAGCAACACACACACACACACACACACACACACACACACACTTCTAACAATAAAAAAGAATTTCCAGGCAAGCCTTTGAAAGAAAACAGGGAATGCAGGATAATACTCTAGATTTGCAAGGTCACAGCCCTGCTAACATATACATTTTTATTAAAGAGAAGCCACGGATTCTATACATTTATGTTCTTTACACAATTAAGGGATTCACACAGAAGAGTGAGAAAAAATTTGCCTTATACATCCATGATTAAAAAGGTTTATTTTCAAGAGAAGTGGTTTCTAGACACAGAAAAAAAGTGATGCAACTTTATACACATTATTTAAATTCAATTAACATTTTTTCTTTTTATTACAAAACAAACCAAAATGTATGGCATTTCTTAGAGTTGAATACAATATCTTCAAAATATTTTAATAGAATATTTAATGAATGCACTACATATATGCCTTATTTAGCATTTTCATTGCCTCTCCTGTATATTATATACCTCAGTAATGTAAAAATATATTATGTGTTATGTCACTAGCTTTATTTATTTTTTTGTCAAATGATCAAGAAGGTATTAAGTGCTTTGCTTCAAATTATTTTCTTGGTAGTGGAGTTTTATATATTTCAGCAGGAGCTTTACAATGTCTGAGCCTCACTTTTTTCCTGAATTGATAACTTCCTTTGCAGGGTAAGTCAACAACAAAGATAAATACCTATAAGTGAAGTCACTCAGTCTTGTCCGACTCTTTGTGACCCCCTGGACTGTAGTCTAACAGGCTCCTCTGTCAATAGGATTTTCCAGGCAAGGGTACTGGAGTGGGTTGTCATTAGTTTCTCCAGGGGATCTTTCTGACCTAGGGATCAAACTCAGAATACTAGGGACCACCAGGGACCACTAGGGAATTACCTGGTGGTTCAGACAGGAAAGAACTCCTCAGGTCTTTAAGGGCCTGATATAATACTGGAGACCAGTGGAGAAACAACTCCAGAAAGAATGAAAAGATGGAGCCAAAGCAAAAAACAGCACCCAGTTGTGGATGTGACTGGTGATGTAAGCCAGGTCAGATTCTGTAAAGAGCAATATTGCAAAGGAATCTGGGATGTTAGGTCCATGAATCAAAGCAAACAGAAGTGGTCAGATAGGAGACGGAAAGAGTGAACATTGACATGTTGGGAATCAGAAAACTAAAATGGACTGGAATGGTTGAATTTAACAGAGATGACCATTATATCTACTAGAATAGATGTAGAATCCCTTAGAAGAAACGAAATAGTCATCATAGTCAACAGAAGAGTACAAAATGCAGTACTTGGATTCAATCTGATAAATGACAAAATGATCTCTATTCATTTCCAAGGCAAACCATTCAGTGTCATGGTAATTCAAGTCTATGCCCCAACAAGCAATGATGAAGAAGCTGGAGTTGGATGGTTCTATGAAGACCTTCAAGACCTTCTAGGACTAACACTGCCCAAAAGATGTCATTTTCATTATAGGGGACTGGAATGCAAAAGTAGGAAGTCAAGTAACACCTGAAGTAACAGAAAAACTTGTCATTGGAGTACAGAATGAAGCAGGGCAAATCTATTAGAATTTTGCTAAGAGAACACACTGGTCATAGCAAACACCCTCTTCTAACAACACAGGAGAAGATTCTACACATGCAAATCACCAGATGGTGAACACTGAAATCAGACTGATTATATTCTTTGCAGCCAAAGATGGAGAAGCTCTATATAATCAATGAAAACAAGACCAGGAGCTGACTGTGGCTCAGATCATGAACTCCTTATTACCAAACTTAGACTTAAATTAAAGAAAGTATGGAAAACCACTAGACCATTGATGTATGACTTAAGTCACATTCCTAAAAATTATACTTTTTTTTTTTAATTTTTGCACTGCAGTCTCCTATAATGAAAAGGACATTTTTGGGGGGTGTTATTTCTAAAAGGTCTTGTAGATCTTCATAGAACTGTTGAACTTCAGCTTCTTCAGCATTACTGGTTGGAGCATTGACTTGGATTACTGTGATATTGAAGGTTTGCCTCAGAATGAACAGAGATCATTCTGTCGTTTTTGAGATAGTATCCGAGTACTGCATTTTGGACTCTTTTGTTGACCATGATGGCTACTTCATTTCTTCTGAGGGATTCCTGCCTGCAGTAGTAGATATAATGGTCATCTGAGTTAAATTCACCCATTCCAGTCCATTTTAGTTTGCTGATTCCTAGAATGTCAACATTCACTCTTTTTTTTTAATTTTTATTATTATTGTTATTTCCCTACATTACAATACTGTATTTGTTTTGCCATACATTGACATGCATTGGCCACAGGTGTACCCAATCTCCCAATGC
>SJYF01000594.1:740578-753205 GCA_006410515.1 Procapra przewalskii | reverse complement strand
AGTCACAGTAATTATAGCTAGTAAACACTTTGTATTGATGTCTTTAACAGTCTAGACATGTCTAGACATTCTTATACTTTACAGACTACATTTTAACTTCTAATGATTAAATGCAAGAAGAATAGAATAAATTGGCAATTATGATTTTCAGCAATATATCAGTTTATAGAATAAACAAATTTATAGAATGTTACTTGAATGTGTTTCTGAAAACTTTTTTTCAGAAATGATACAATTAAGATCACAAAACTATTCCCATAGACTTATTAAAAGCTTTAAATAATGAAGTAGATATATTCTCACCTTGGATTAGAAAAAAATGTCCCTTAGGGCAGAAAGCAAAGAAGAACTAAAGAGCTTTTTGATGAAATTGAAAGAGGAGAGTGAAAAAGTTGACTTAAAACTCAACATTCAGAAAAGATCATGGCATCCAGTCCCATCACTTCAGGCAAATAGATGGGGAAACAATGGAAAAAGGGAGAGACTTTATTTTGGGGGCTTCAAAATCACTGCAGATGGTGACTTCAGCAATGAAATTAAAAGATGCTTACTCCTTGCAAGAAAAGCTATGACAAACCTAGACAGCATATTAAAAAGCAGAGGCATTACTTTGCCAACAAAGGTCCATCTAGTCAAGGCTATTGTTTTTCCAGTGGTCATGTAGGGGATGTGAGAGTTGGACTATAAAGAAAGCTGAGTGCCAAAGAATTGATGCTTTTGAACTGTAGTGTTGGTGAAGACTCTTGAGAGTCCCTTGGACAGCAAGGAAGTCCAACCAATCTATCCTAAAGGAAATCAGTCTTGAACATTCATTGGAAGAACCGATGCTGAAGCTGAAACTCCAGTATTTTGGCCACCTTATGCAAACAACTGACTCATTGTAAAAGACCCTGATGCTGGGAAAGATTGAAGGTGGGAGGAGAAGGGGACGACAGGATGGTTGGTTGGATGGTATCACCTACGAGATGGACATGAGTTTGAGCAGGCTCTGAGAGTTGTATAATAATATGTGTACAGAATTTTTGTATGGATATGTTTTCAGCTTTTGGGGGAAAATACCAAATAGCACAGTTGCTAGATTGTATAGTAAGAGAATGTTTACTCTTGTAAGAAACTTCCAAATCTTTCAAAGCGGCTGTTCCATTTTGTACTCCCACTGGCAAAGAATGAGAGTTCATTTTGCTTCACATCTTCATCAGCACTTGGTATTAACATTGTTTTGGATTTTTGCCATTCTAATAGGTATGTACTCTGATTTCTTTTTTAAAATAAATTATACACACTTTATAGAACTGAGGAGAAAAACAAAATTGAATACCTTTGATGATTAGAGTTATTTGTGCCCACAATATAGCATAGAAACTCTTTAGCAAACATGCCCTTTATTTTTTCTATATACTTTATATATAATCTAAGATGCAGTTTATTTTTATTTTCCTTACTTCTATTCCTCCTTCCTTCCTCCTTTCCATTTCTGTTTGTAAATTCTCAAAATTTTTGCTTGAAATAAGATCATCAGTCTCTAAATCCACAAGAATTATTTTGGGAGTATCAAATCTTGACTTTTAAACAAGCATTCCTAATGATGTAGGAAATGTGACCTGTAAGTTCCGTGTACCTACACCACTCTCTGGAAAAGTCCCAGAAAGCCTGAAAGGACTACACTGAAAAAAGCTCAGAGATAAAGCATAGAAGGGACATTGTTGAAGACACTCTTGAAGACTGATGAGAGAGGCAGACATCTTACACTTCCAGACAGAGAAGAGATTTGTATACTTATCAATACTTTCTACTTCAGGCATCTGGCTTTGAAAAGGAAAAAAAAGAAATCTGATTTCCCAATTTATCTCTAACCTGTACAATCACAAGTCAATAGACTGCATTTCGGACAGAAACTCAAAGTTAACCTTCTCTAGCAGTAATCATTGTAGAATTGTCTTCATTTTATCTTTTTAACCTAAAACAGTGGTTATTTATATTGGAGGGGAAATTGACCCATGTTTTAAAATATAAAACAACATGAGAAACACATTTATGTTTTTGCTTTTCTGAGCTGATTGGTTTAACATCCACTTGTCATTATCTTCAAAATCCCTCTTTGGGTTGCAAAATATATATATATTCTTATTGTTTATGTAATCTCTTTGAATTTATGAAGTGTATATCTTCTAACCATTGAGAGAATTTATGAAATGAATATATACATTTTGGAAAGCTTGGGTTTAACTTGTAGCGTTAATATTGATCAGTTCTTGGATGCTGGACAATCAAATTTTGTGAGTAACAATTCTTTGATGTGGAAACATAGAGGATGTAGTTTCTGCTTTGCTATCCTTGTCATTTAGCTATTTACATTAATTAAGATAAAGGCATACTGTGAAATTTTAAATACTATCTCACATTATATAATAAGGAGGGATGATAATGGCAAACATAAGGAGTAGTCACTTTAAATAGATACTGAAGAAGCAGGCACAGGAATAATCACTTCTAATTGAATTTCTGTCAAAGTGTTCAGGTCGTTTTATTTCAGAAGTGCCATCTACCAAATTAACCATAGAATTAACCAGATAATCCATATTTAAGAATCTTTACAAAGCCAGCTTTTTTAAAGTTAAAATGTAGGTGAGCAGTTTGTATTTCGCTAGCATTTTTTGCTAAATAATCTCAAGATAATATCACAGATTTTGAATTCTGCCAATAGCAGACTACTGGCAATGGGGTTTTCGAGACAAGAATGCTGAATCGGTTTGCCATTCCCTTCTTCAGTGGACCATGTTTTGTCAGATCTCTCCACCATGACCTATCTGCCTTAGGTGGCCCCGTATGGCATGGTTCATAGTTTCATGAAATTATACAAGGCTGCGATCTATACGATCAGTTTTGGTTATTTTTCTGTGATTGTGATTTTCATTCTATCCATGCTCTGATGGATGAGGCTAAGAGGCTTGTGCAAACTTTCTAATTGGAGGGACTGGCTGAGGGGGAACCTGGGTTTTGCTCTGATGAGCAGGGTGGTGCTCAGTAAACGTATAATCCAAGTTTCTGATAATGGATGGGGCTGTTCTCCTCCATGTAGTTTGGCATGAGGTAGCTCAGTCCTGAGTCTGCAGTCCCTATGATAGGGCTAAGAGTGACCTCCTTCAAGTGGACTTATGCTAACATACTGCGCCTCACAGGACTGCTGCTGCCAGTGCCCCTGACCCTGCAGCAGGCAACTGTTGACTCATGCCTTGGCTGGAGACTCCCAAACACTCACAGGCAAGTCTGGCTCAGATTTTTGTGGGGCCATTACCCCTTTCCCCTGGGCCCTGCTGCACACAAGGTTTTGTCTGCTTCATTGACCATGCTAAAGCCTTTAACTGTGTGGATTACAACAAATTTTTGTAAATTCTTAAAAAGATTAGAATACCAGACCACCTTACCTGTCTCCTGAGAAACATGTACGAAAGGCAAGATGCAACTGTTAGAATCAGACGTGGAAGAATAAACTGGTTCAAAATTGGGAAAGATGTGCAGCGAGGTACATTGTCATTCTGCTTGTTTAACTAATATGCAGAGTTCAGTTCAGTTAAGTTCAGTACTCAGTTGTGTCCAACTCCTTGCGACCCAATGAACCACAGCACGCCAGGCATTCCTGTCCATCACCAACTGGCGAAGTTCAGCCAAACTCTTGTCTATTGAGTCGGTGATGCCATCCAGCCATCTCATCCTCCATCATCCCCTTCTCCCACCCTCAATCTTTCCCAGCATCAGGGTCTTTTCAAATGAGACAGCACTTTGCCCCAGGTGGCCAAAGTATTGGAGCCGAAACTTCAACATCAGTCCTTCTAATGAACACCCAGGACTGATCTCCTTTAGGATAGACTGGTTGGATCTCCATGCAGTCCGAAGGACTCTCAAGAGTTTTCTCCAACACCACAGTTCAAAAGCATCAAATTCTACAATGCTCATCTTTCTTTACAAACCAACTATCACATCCATACATGACTATTGGAAGAAACATAGCTTTGACTAGGGGGTCCTTTGTTGATAATGTCTCTGCTTTTTAATATGCTGTCTAGGTTGGTCATAACTTTCCTTCCAAGGAGTAAGCATCTTTTCATTTCATGGCTGCAATCACCATCTGCAGTGATTTTGGAGCCTAGGAAATAAAGCCAGCCACTGTTTCCACTGCTTTCCCATCTATTTTGCATGAAGTGATGGGACCAGATTCCATGATCTTAGTTTTCTGAATGTTGAGCTTCAAACCAACCTTTTCACTCTAGTCTTTCACTTTCATCAAGAGACTCTTTAGTTCCTCTTCACTTTCTGCCATAAGGGTGGTGTCATCTGCATATCTGAGGTTATTGATATTTCTCCCAGCAATCTTGATTCCAGCTTGTGTTTCTTCCAGCCCAGCGTTTCTCAGGATGTATTTTGCATAGAAGTTAAAGAGCAGTGTTACAATACACAGCCTTGATGTACTCCTTTTCCTATTTGGAACCAGTCTGTTGTTCCATGTCCAGTTCTAACTGCTGCTTCCTGACCTGCATAGAGGTTTCTCAAGAGGCAGGTTAAGTGGTCTGGTATTCACATCTCTTGAAGAATTTTCCGCTGTTTATTGTGATCCACACAGTCAAAGGCATTAGCATAGTCAATAAAGCAGAAGTAGACTTTTTTTTGGAACTCTCTTGCTTTTTCCATGACCCAGCAGATGTTGGCAATTTTATCTCTCGTCCCTCTGCCTGTTCTAAAACCAGCTTGAACATCAGGAAGTTCACAGTTCACATATTGCTGAAGCCTGGCTTGGAAAATTTCGAGCATTACTTTAGTAGTATATGAGATGAGTGCAATTGGGCAGTAGTTTGAGCATTCTTTAGCATTGCCTTTCTTTGGGGTTGGAATGAAAACTGACCTTTTCCAGTCCTGTGGCCACTGCTAAATTTTCCAAATTTGCTGAAATATTGAGTGCAGCACTTCCAGAGCATCATCTTTCAGGATTTGAAATAACTCAACCTGAATTTTGCTTTGTTCATCGTGATGTTTCTAAGGCCTACTTGACTCACTTTCCAGGATATTGTGCTCTGGGTGATTGAGCACACCATCATGATTATCTGGGTCATGAAGGTCTTTTGTATACAGTTCCTCTGTGTATTCTTGCCACATCTTCTTAATATATGCTACTTATGTTAGGTCTAATAACGGACTATTTCTGTACTTTATTGAGCCCATCTTTGCATGAAATGTTTCCTTGGTATCTCTAGTTTTCTTGAATAGATCTCTAGTCTTACCCATTCTACTGTTTTCCTATATTTCTCTGCTTTGATCCCTGAGGAAGGCTTTCGTATCTCTCCTTGATATTCTTTGAGACTCTGCATTCAGATGCTTATATCTTTCATTTTCTCCTTTGCTTTTCACTTCTCTTCTTTTCATAGTTATTTGTAAGGTCTCCTCAGACAGCCATTTTGCCTTTTTCGATTTCTTTTTCTTGGGGATGGTCTTGATCCCTGTCATCTGTACAATGTCATGAACCTCCATCCATAGTTCATTAGGCACTCTGTCTATCAGATCTAGTCCCTTAAATCTATTTCTCACTCCCACTATATAATCATAAGTGATTTGATTTAAGTCATATCTGAATGGTCTAGTGGTTTTGCCCACTTTCTTTAATTTAAGTCTGAATTTGGCAATAAGGAATTCATGATGTGAGCCACAGTCAGCTCCCAGTCTTGCTTTTGCTGACTGTATAGAGCTTCTCCATCTTTGGCTGTGAAGAATATAATCAATCTGATTTATACGCAGAGTTCATCATGTGAAATGCTTGGCTGGGTGAATCACAAGGTGGAATCAATATTGCTAGGAGAAATATCAATAACCTTCCATATGCAAGTGATATCAATGGCGGAAAATGGAGAGTGACTAAAGAACCTCTTGGTGAAAGTGAAAGAGGAGATTGTAAAAGTTGACTTAAAGGTCAACATTCAAAAAACAAAGATTGTGGTATCCAGTCCCATCACTTCATTGCAAATTGATGGGGAAACAACGGAAACAGTGACAGATTTTATTTTCTTGGGCTCAAAATCACTGAGGACAGTGACTGTCACCATGAAATTAAAAGATGCTTGCTTCTTGGAAGTAAAGCACTGATAAACCTAGAATCAGAGATTTCGCTTTGCTAACAGAGGTCTGTCAAGTCAAATGTATGGTTTTTCCAATAGTCATGTACAGATGTAAGAATTGGACCATAAAATGGTTGAGGATGGAAGAATTGATGCTTTCAAATTGTGGTGCCGGAAAAAGCCCTTTGACAGTTCCATGGACAGCAATGAGATCGAACCAGTCAATCCTAAAGAAATCAACCCTGAACATTCATTGGAAGGACTGATGCGGAAGCTCCAATACTTTGCTCACCTGATGTGAAGAGCTGACTCATTGGAAATGACCCTGATGCTGGGAAAGACTGAGGGCAGGAGGGGAAGAGGGCAACAGAGGATAAGATGGTTGGTTGGCATTATTGACTCAATGGACATGAGTTTGTGCAAACTCTTGGAGATACTGAAGGACAAGGAAGCCTGGGTTGCTGCAATCCATGTGGTTGGCAAGAGTCAGACACAACCTAGTGACTCAACCACAACAGCAGAATGGTCATTAGCTACATTAAAGCATAATTATGTCTTGAATCATTTTCATTGGCTCAGAAGAGATCAGCTTGTATTTATGTGAACAAGTGGTAATTATGTATCTTCTGAAATTAATTTGACGGGTTTTGGGTAATGAAAACATTTACATAGAAATTGAATTTGCTAACATTATAATGAAAATTGAAAGTTTTAGTCACTCAGTCATGTCTGACTCTGTGACCCCATGGATTGTAGCCTGTCATGCTCCTCTGTCCATGGAATTCTCCAGGCAAGAATACTGGAGTGGGTAGCCATTCCCTTCTCCAGGGGATCTTCTCAACCCAGAGACTGAACCAGGATTTCCTGTGTCTACTGCATTACAGGTGGATTCTTTACCCACTGCGCCATAGGGGAAGCCAGAAATAAAATCAAATGTACTTTTCTCTGAGTCACTCAGAGAAAATATGTTTCTTATCATAAATTTATTGTATATTAAGATTACTGTCAGAAATTAGCTTTTTTGTTCCTGGTTATTTTCCCACCCCTACTATATCATCACAAAGCCTTTAAATATATCTTTAAGAGAAATCTAAAACATTTAAATATATTTTTCATTTAAGTCTACCCTCTTGTACAGATTACATTAATGTACATTAATTAATAAAGTATTTAAAAATATTTGGCAAAATTGTGATTAATGCATTCCTTGCCTCAGGTTACTCTAACAACTTGGACTTCTTTTCTACAAGTATATTCAGTGAACAATGCCTACAAATACAGTTTGCTGTTACTACCTTGAATTTTTGCTAATGCTATAGCAGTTTTATCCAAGGTGGTTTTGCATCATCATTGTAAATGTCAACAGACTAAAAAGGAGACAAATAGCTGCCCAGTTTTATATTGAATAAAAATAATTTTTATCTTTAGGTTACCATGAGAGTCAAGGACCCTCAGAGTTTCAGAACCCTCTTGGAAAACTGCTGCATAGAGAAGTGAAGAGATAATATTGCTCTCAAATGAGAACTTCTGTTGTCTTTCTAAGTGTTAAAAAACTGTGTGCTGTTCTCTGCTTATGGAAACAGAAAAAAGCATTGGCCAAAACTATAACTGCAAAATGTTGATTAGGTCCCATAAGTGAAAATTGTCTACTATGTCACAACTACAGTCATTCTCTGAATCTTATCCAACTTCGACCTAGATCAAACAAGTTAAAATGAAATACATTAACACTCTAATTTACATTTTACAAGTCTTTGAAAATAGAACCAATGTTGAGAATTTCCACAGAGATGTGGTATATATTTTGGGTTTCAGTTTTAATGCTTAGAGCAAGTTTAGGCACTTACTTTGACTCTTCTTTCAATTTCAGTCCTCAATGCACAGATTCTATTACCAACTGAGCAGTTACATTTGAAATATGCATTGAAAATGGGATAAATAATTTCAGATTAAGAACACTTCTCTGTTAATTATATTAAACAAGGCATTAAGATGTTTTCCACCTACTTCAGTCCTAGTGGTTGGTTAATTAGATATCCCTAAAGATGCTTGAAGCACTATCAGAAGATTATCTCTAACACTGTTACCTCCTGTGATGACTGTTATCACCTTGTCTCTTTTGACTAAATGTCACTGCCCCTCCAGAGTCTGATTATTTCCATTGAACTGAGAGGCCTGTTTCATAGTAGCATTGTCTGTCTTTGTCCCTAGTGACAGTGAATGTCCTAGACATAAGGCAGTCATTATCACACTTCTCCAGAATGTCTGCATTCTCTTCATCACCGTCTTCCCCAGTACCTCAGTGAAAGAAGAACAATTTCCAAAGTCAAGATAGGGTATCTAAGGAATGTATTTCGTGGCAAAGGCAGAGAGTGTTCATAATTCCTGCTCAGGTGCATTTTATAACTTTGGGGGTTTACTGCTGTGTGTTTTCCATTCTTTCTTCTTCAATAACAGCTGTATATGTGCATATACTTGGCTGAAGTTAACTTATATGTATTCCACCCTTGTAGGTTGATGGGAATGATGAGATAAAAAATATGCACAAATTTGAGTAGTCATATCTGGACCAAGAGTTCTTACACTTTGAGCAAGATGCAGTAACAGATGGGTTCTTGGGTTACTTCCTTTGGAGAGAGGGATGTGTGTGTGTGTGTGTGTGTGTGTGTGTGTTTATGTGTGTGTGTGTGTGTGTGTGTACTCATCACTTTGACTAACATAATAAAATATCATGGACTGGATGGTTTAAAGACATAATTTCTCACAGTTCTGAAAGCTACAAGTCCAAGATAAAAATTCTAGTAGATTCTGTTTCCAGTGAAGTTCCTATTCTTAGCTTGCAGGTAGCCACCTACTCATTATGTTCTCATGTGGACATTCCTCAGTGTATACATGAAAAGAGGGAGAGACAGAAAAAGAGAGGGAGCTCTCTGGTGTCTTTTCTCATGAGGACACTAATCCAGTTGGATCAGGGCCACACCCTTATGACTCATTTATTCTTAATTATTTCCTTAGAGAACCCATCTCCAAATATAAACAAACTGGTCATTGGGATTTTAATCTATGAATCTAGGAAAGGACACAGACATTCAGTTATAATAGCACGTGTGTATATATGTCTGTGTGTTTTATGGGAAGAAAGTAAACATAGATATTTGAGGAGTCAGACTGTGGATATTTCCCTTTTAAAATAAAGTAATGATTGGACAGATAACAAACCAATTAAAAACTATTATTTTAGTCTTTATAGCTAATTGCTCAATAAATAGAATATGAGCATAATTATTTGCACAGTTTCCACACTATTGAGAAAAAAATCACTTACTTTTCGTTTACTTTTCCTCTTTTCTCCAGTTTGGAATGTAGGTACAGTGGTGACCCAGCTTCATCTATACAGATGAAGACAAGGCTTTCAGGGAAAGTGGATTAGAGAGGAAATGAGTCTCTGAATGACGTAATTCAGAGCTATCAGAAAGCCAATGTCTTCATCTCCATGTTACTACATTAGAAAGAAATAAACTAGTTGGTTTAAGCTTTTGCATTTGCATTTGGATTTTTTTTTTTTTTTTTGGTTCATAGCACTTTAGATGCATCCTTAGTAATACAATGGAAGAATACTGATGTTGTGGATCAGTATTACTAATAACTCCTCAAGCTCAATTAATAATCATACTTTCTATATTTCAAGTGTATCCTCACATACCATATGCTTAGGATTTTGAAGGTTGTTAATTATACTTATCAGAGTATCAAGAAGTCTTGCTCTGTGGGTTCTCGCTATACATCATACGTTGTGATGACCAATATCCTCGCCATCCCACTGCTCTAAATAATTGATATAAATTGTTGTACAATTGATTTTCCCTTAGCTACAATTAATCACTAAGAAAGCTGAAATGACCTGCCTAGTTGTTCTACAATATGATTTGGGGGTTGCATGAAGATAATGACCTCAGTTCAGATCAGTTCAGTCGCTCAGTCATGTCTGACTCTGCAGCCCCATGAATTGCAGCATGCCAGGCCTCCCCATCCATCACCAGCTCTTGGCTGCTGCTGCTGCTGCTGCTGCTAAGTCACTTCAGTTGTGTCTGACTCTGTGTGACTCCACAGATGGCAGCCCATTGGGCTCCGCCATCCCTGGGATTCCCCAGGCAAGAACACTGGAGTGGGTTGCCATTTCGTTCTCCAATGCATGAAAATGAAAAGTGAAAGTAAAGTTGCTCAGTCGCATCTGACTCAGCGACCCCATGGACTGCAGCCTACCAGGCTCCTCCGTCCATGGGAGTTTCCAGGCAAGAGTACTGGAGTGGGATGACATTGCCTTCTCCGACCATCTCCTGGAGTTCACTCAAACTCACATCCATCCAGTCAGTGATGCCACCAGCCATCTCATCCTCTATCAGAGGAAAAGCATCAGAGTATTTTCCAATGAGTCAACTCTTTGCATGAGGTGGCCAAAGCACTGGAGTTTCAGTTTTAGCATCATTCCTTCCAAAGAAATCCCAGGACTGATCTTTAGAATGGACTAGTTGGATCCCCTTGCAGTCCAAGGGACTCTCAAGAGTCTTCTCCAACACCACAGTTCAAAAGCATCAATTCTTCAGTGCTCAGCTTTCTTCACAGTCCAACTCTCACATCCATAGATGACCACTGGAAAAACCATAGTCTTGACTAGACGGACCTTTGTTGGCAAAGTAATGTCTCTACTTTTCAATATGCTATCTAGGTTTGTCATAACCCTCCTTCCGAGGAGTAAGCATCTTTTAATTTCATGGCTGCAGTCACCATCTGCAGTGATTTTGGAGCCAAAAGATAAAGTCTGACACTGTTTCTGCTGTTTTCCCATCTATTTCCCATGAAGTGATGGGACCAGATGCCATGATCTTTATTTTCTATATGTTGAGCTTTAAGTCAACTTTTTCCCTCTCCTCTTTCACTTTCATCAAGAGGCTTTTTAGTTCCTCTTCACTTTCTGCCATAAGGTTGGAATAATCTGTATATCTGAGGTTATTGGTCTCAGGCTCTATACAATTCAAGAATATGGATTGAAATTGGCACTTTGAGAAATAATGTCATTATACAATTTGTGCTATATCCTCTCCTTAAGTTCTAAATACATATCATGTGATATTACACATAACTAAAGTTTATGGTTAATGATCTATTCAGTTCAGTTCAGTTCATTCGCTCAGTCATTAAATTGAAAGTACCTATGTACTACATACTTTATTTTAATCATCATAATTTTGCTCACATAAAAATTCATATATTCACTTGAAAAGTATCTATTGGATGACTGTAGTCTACCAGCCATATTGTAGGGCTATATAAGAAAAACACTAAAAATGGATTTCCCAGGTGGTGCTAGTGGTAAAGAACCTATCTGCCAATGTAAGAGACATAAGAGACATGGGTTTGGTCCCTGGGTCAGGAAGATCCCCTGGAGAAGGCAATGACAACCCACTCCAGTCTTCTTGTCAGAAAAATTCCATGGACAGAGGAGCCTGGCAAGCTATAGTCCATGAGGTTGCAAAGAGTTGGACACAACTGAAGTGACTTAGCACGCATGTAAAAATGCTTTCAAACCTGTGTTCTTAGCTAAAATCCCCTTAAGGTGGCAGTGGTAGGAAATGGTTAAATATTGCTGAGTGAAGACGTTAGTTTTTATGACATGGGACTCTCTAGAGAGCAGGTCAAAAGTTAGCATTGGACTTCTCAGAATGAGTATGCCAGAGAGTAAGAGAGAACAGTCAAGACAAAAGCCATACTCTTTCAATATCCTAATCTCAGAAGGGGTTTCATATCACCTTTACCACAATATATTCCATAGAAAAAAGGCACTAAATGCAGCCATTATTCAAGGAACGTCTATTATAAAAGTGTGCATAAGGGACCACTTCAAAAATGTGTACTATAAAATCTTTTATCTCCATTACCTTTGGGTTTCTTTTCCTTTTCTCTCTCTTGTCTTGATTTTTATCACTTTTTTTTTTCATTGAATGGCTGATTTTATATTATACTATGCATTATATACTATAGATGCAAAAGTTTAGAAATAAATTTTGGTTTAAGATGATGCTTTTCCTCTTAAGATATGATGTTCACTTATTTCTGTTACATTCCTAGGAGTATAATTAGTCCTATGTGCATGTGAGCTCAGAAATTTTGGTTTAAGATGATGCTTTTCCTCTTAAGATATGATGTTCACTTATTTCTGTTACATTCCTAGGAGTATAATTAGTCCTATGTGCATGTGAGCTCAGTCAGTCATATCTGACTTTTTGTGACCCATGGACTGTAGCTTGCCAGGTTCCTCTGTCCATTCCCTGGCAAGAACACTGGAGTGGGTGAACATTTTCTACTCCAGGTGATCTTTCTGACACAGGGATCAAACCCATGTCTCCTGCATGTGTAAATTTTGGTTTAAGATGATGCTTTTCCTCTTAAGATATGATGTTCACTTATTTCTGTTACATTCCTAGGAGTATAATTAGTCCTATGTGCATGTGAGCTCAGTCAGTCATAT
>SJYF01000594.1:699074-709701 GCA_006410515.1 Procapra przewalskii | reverse complement strand
CTATACCTCAGACTAGTGAGACTTGTAGGTACAATTAAAAAGCTAATCAGTAAAGTATACAAAATGTTTCAGAGGCTTCTACCTACTATTCTAAACCTGCTTTAACTTACCTAATATACTTTTATTTTATTTCTGCGTGAAACTCCATTTCTATATTAGTATCATCTGTGATGTCAGTATTCATCAGAGGGTAGACAGAATGAAAACCACAATCAAGAAAACTAACCAAACTGAACAATGGAACACAGCATTGTCTAACACAATGAAACTATGATCTGTACTGTGTAGGGTCACCCAAGATGGATGGGTCATTGTGGAGAGTTCTGACAAAATGTCGTCCTCTGGAGATGAGAATCACAAATCACTTCAGTATTCTTCCCTTGAGAATATCATGAAGAGTATGAAAAGACAAAAGGATTGGTAGGTACCCAACATTCTATGAGATAAGTGGAAAAATAACTCCGGAAAGGATGAAGAAATGGAGTCAAAGTGAAAACAACACCCAGGTGTGGATGTGGCTGGTGACAGAACTAAAGTTTGATGTTGTAAAACTAATATTCCATAGGAACCTGGAATGCTAGGTCCATGAATCAAGACAAACAGGAAGTGTTCAACAGAAGATGGAAAGAGTGAACACCGACATTTTAGGAATCAGTGAACTAAAATAGATTTGAATGTGGCTGCTGCTAAGTCACTTCTGTTGTGTCCGACTCTGTGCGACCACATAAATGGCAGCCCAACAGACCCCTCCATCCCTGGAGTTCTCTAGGCAAGAATATTGGAGTGGGTTGCCATTTCCTTCTCCAATTCATGAAAGTGAAAAGCGAAAGTGAAGTTGCCAATCTTGCCTTATTCTTAACGACCTCATGGATGTAGCCCACCAGGCCCCTCCGTTCAGTTCAGTTCAGTTCAGTAACTCAGTCGTGTGCAACTCTTTGTGACCCCATGAATCACAGCACTCCAGGCCTCCCTGTCGATCACCATCTCCTGGAGTTCACTCAAACTCACATTCACTGAGTCCGTGATGCCATCCAGCCATATCATCCTCTGTCATCCCCTTCTCTTCCTGCGCCCAATCTTTCCCAGCATCAGAGTCTTTTCCAGTGAGTCAACTCTTCACATGAGGTGGCCAAAGTACTGGAGTTTCAGCTTTAGCATCATTCCTTCCAAAGAAATCCCAGGGTTGATCTCCTTCACAATGGACTGGTTGGATCTCCCTGCAGTCCAAGGGACTCTCAAGAGTCTTTTCCAAAAACACAGTTCAAAAGCATCAATTATTTGGTGCTCAGCTTTCCTCATAGTCCTACTCTCACATCCATACATGACCACAGGGAAAATCATAGCCTTGACTAGACGGACCTTTGTCAGCAAAGTAATGTCTCTGCTTTTTAATATGCTATCTAGGCTGGACATAATTTTTCTTCCAACGAGTAAGCATCTTTTAATTTCATGGCTGCAGTCACCATCTATAGTGATTTTGGAGCCCCCCAAAATAAAGTCTGACACTGTTTCCCCATCTATTTCCTATGAAGTGATGGTAACAGATGCTACGATCTTCAATTTCTGAATGTTGAGCTTTAAGCCAACTTTTTTACTTTCCTCTTTCACTTTCATCAAGAGGCTTTTTAGTTCCTCTTCACTTTCTGCCATAAGGGTGGTATCATCTACATATCTGAGGTTATTGATATTTCTCCCCACAATCTTGATTCCACCTTTTGTTTCTTTCAGTCCAGCGTTTCTCATGATGTACTCTGCATATAAGTTAAATAAGCACGGTGACAACATACAGCCTTGACGTACTCCTATTCCTATTTAAACCAGTCCATTGTTCCATGTCCAGTTCTAACTGTTGCTTCCTGACCTGCATACACATTTCTCAAGAGTCAGGTTAGGTGGTCTGGTATTCCCATCTCTTTCAGAATTTTTCACAGTCTATTGTGATCCACACAGCCAAAGGCTTTGGCATAGTCAATAAAGCAGAAATAAATGTTATTCTGGAACTCTCTTGCTTTTTCCATGACTCAGCGGATGTTGGCAATTTGATCTATAGTTCCTCTGACTTTTCTAAAATCAGCTTGAACATCAGGGAGTTCATGATTCATGTATTGCTGAAGCCTGGCTTGCAGAATTTTGAGCATTACTTTACTAGCATGTGAGATGAGTGCAATTGTGTGGTAGTTTGAGCATTCTTTGGCATTGCCTTTCTTTGGGATTGAAATGAAAACTGACCTTTTCCAGTCCTGTGGCCACTGCTGAGTTTTCCAAATTTGCTGGCATATTGAGCACAGCACTTTCACAGCACATCTTTCAGGATTTGAAAGAGCTCGACTGGAATTCCATCACCATCCACTAGTTTTCTTCATAGTGATGTTTTCTAAGGCCCACTTGACTTCACATTCCAATATGTCTGGCTCTAGTAAATTAGTGATCACATCATCATGATTATCTGGGTTGTGAAGATCTTTTTTGTACAGTCCTTTCATATATTCTTGCCACCTCTTCTTAATATCTCCTGCTTTAGTTAGGTCCATACCATTTCTATCCTTTATCGAGCCCATCTTTGCATGAAATGTTCCCTTGGTATCTCTAATTTTCCTGAAGAGATCTCTAGTCTTTCCCATTCTGTTGTTTTCCTCTATTTCTTTGCATTGATCACTGGCAAAGGCTTTCTTATCTCTTCTTCCTATTCTTTGGAACTTTGCATTTAGATGTTTATATCTTTCCTTTCTCCTTTGCTTTTCACCTCTGTTATTTTCACAGCTATTTGTAAGGCCTTCCCAGACCTCAGTCCATGGGATAATCCAGACAAGAGTACTGGAGTGGGTTGCCATTTCCTTCTCCAATAGACTGGTGTCTGGAGCCACATTAGGCATTACTGACAAAATGGAGGCACGGCCCCAACTCCCTTTCCTTGTCCCACAGGCATGGACCCAGGATGAAGGATTAGCCCTTATGATTCTGACTTGTTCTTTCCTCTCCTCGGCTAAGTTGACTGAAAAGATTAAGGTGCTTATTGTTCTTGAGAAGAGCATGAGAAGGCACAAAGCCTTCTGCAGGTGTGCTCAGAAAATAATTCATAAAGTTAGTCCTTGACGCTTCTTCAAGGACTTTTCCAAAGTGTGTTCCAAGGTTGAGCATGTAGGCTGCAGCTTGAGGCTGTGGGAGGGAATGCTATTTGAAGCCTATTTGTGAGGAAAGTGTTTATGGCAAAGGAGTTTGCTGAATCTAGGGTTTAGGAATAATTAAAATAGTGAGAAGCTAAAGATTTAAGGAATGTTGTAATGTTGGCATATTTTACTATAGCTTATAGAGGTTAGGAATTTTAGAGATGCTATAGCTAGAAGCCTTTTTAAGAGATAGTGAGCTCAGTATGTTACGAGCAAACAGGATTTAGAAAGATAAGAAATAAACTGAGGAATGTAGCATGAGTTACAATGTAATCACAAGTTAACTATAGGACACATAAGAGGAAGGAGTTAATAGATGGTAAAGCTGATTCCGAGAGAATTGCTGAAGCAGGAACTCTGTTTGAAGAGCAACAGTGATTTATGGAGATAATAAATCTGGGTGAAGGGGAACTGAAAATGTCAAACCTCTGACTTAATGCTTTTGTAAAAGTATAAAAGAAAATCTTAAACTTGTAATAAATAGGCAGTCCAAGAAAACTGAGAGACTGTCTTGTTACATGTCGACATTGTTCCTCCCTTTAAGTTGAATCCCTGCTGCTGGAGCTGGACTCCAGCAGACTGGATGGGTGAATTTAATTCAGATAACCATTATATCTACTACTGTTGACAAGAATCCCTTAGAAGAAATGGAGTAACCCTCAGGGTCAACAAAAGAGTCTGAAATACAGTACATGGGTACAGTGTCAAAAATGACAGAATGATCTCAGTTCATTTCCAAGACAAATCATTCAATATTACAGTTATTCAAGCCTGTGCCCCAACCACTAATGCCAAAGAAGCTGAAATTGAATGGTTCTATGAAGACCTTCTAGAACTAACATGAAAAATGGGCATCCTTTTTATCACAGGGGGTTGGAATACAATTAGAGGAAGTTAAGAGATACCTGTGGCAAGTTTGGCCTTGGAGTACAAAATGAAGCAGGGCAAAGGCTAATGGAGCTTTGCCAAGGGAATGCACTGGTCATAGAAAACACCATCTTCCAACAACACAAGAGACAGTTCTACACATGGACACCACCAGATGGTCAATGCCAAAATCAGATTAATTATATTCTTTGTAGCCAAAGATGGAGAAGCTCTATATAGTAAGCAAAAACAAGACCAGGAGCTGACTGTGGCTCAGATCATAAACTCCTTATTGCAAAATTCTGACTTGAATTAAAGAAAGTAGGGAAATCACTAGACCATTCAGGTATGACCTAAACCAAATCCCTTACAATTATACAGTGTAAATTACAAACAGATTCAAATGGATTAAATCTGATAAACAGAGTGCATGAAGAAGTATGGGCAGAGGTTCGTGACATTATACAAGACGCAGGGCTCAAGACCATCCCCAAGAAAAAGAAATGCAAAAAGGCAAAATGGTTGTCTGAGGAGGCCTTAAAAATAGCTGAGAAAAAAAAGAGAAGTGAAAGGTGAAGGAGAAAAAGAAAGATGTACTCATCTGAATGCAGAGTTCCAAAGAATAGCAAGGAGAGACAAGAAAGCCTTTTCCGGTGATCAATGCAAAGAAATAGAGGAAAACAAAAGGGAAGACTAGAGATACCTTCAAGAAAATTAGAGATATTAAAGGAAAATTTTATTCAAAAATGGGCACAATAAAGGACAGAAATTGTATGGACCTAACAGAAGCAGAAGATATTGAGAAGAGATGGCAGGAATACGCAGAAAAAAACATACAAAACGATCTTAATGACCCAGATACCCACAAAGGTATGATCACTCACCTAGAGCCAGACATCCTGGAGTCCAAAGTCAGGTGGGTCTTAAGAAGTATCAATATGAACCAAGCTAGTGGAGGTGATGGAATTCCAGTTGAGACATTTCTAGCCCTAAAAGATGATGCTGTTAAAGAGTTCCACTCAGTATGCCAGCAAATTTGGAAAACTCAGCAGTGGCCACAGGACTGGAAAAGGTCAGTTTTCATTCCAATCCCAAAGAAAGGCAATGCCAAAGAATGCTCAAACTACCATACAATTGCACTCATCTCATATGTTAGCAAAGTAGTGCTCAAAATTCTCCAAGTAAGGCTTCTTCAGTACATGAACTGAGAACTTCCAGATATTCCAGCTGGTTTTAGAAAAGGAAAAGAAACCAGAGATGAAATTGCCAGTATATTTTGGATCATAGGAAAGAAAAAAAAGTTTCAGAAAAACATCTATTTCTGCTTTATTGACTATGCCAAAGCCTCTGACTGTGTGGATCACAATAAACTGTGGAAAATTCGTAAAGAGACTGGAATACCAGACCGCCTTACTTGCCTTCTGTGAAATCTATATGCAGGATGGGAAGCAACAGTTAGAACCGGACATGGAAAAAAAACATAGGTTTCAAATTGAGAAAGGATAGGTCAAGGCTGTATATTGTCAGCCACCTTGTTTAACTTATATGAAGAGTATATAATGAGAAATGCTGGGCTGCATCAAGCACCAGAAGGAATCAAGATTGCCGGGAGAAATATCAATAGCCTCAGATATCCAGATGACACCACCCTTATGGTAGAAAGTGCAGAGGAACTGAAGAGCATCTTGCTGACAGTAAAACAGGAGAGAGAAAAAGCTGGCTTAAAACTCAACATTAAGAAACCTAAGATCAAGGCATCTTGTCCCATCACTTCATGGCAAATATATCGGGGAAAAGTGGAAAAACTGACAGATTTTGTGTTCAGTTCAGTTCAGTTCAGTCGCTCAGTCGTATCTGACTCTTTGTGACCCCATGAATCACAGCATGCCAGGCCTCCCTGTCCATCACCAACTCCCGGAGTTCACTCAGACTCACGTCCATCGAGTCGGTGATGCGATTCACCCATCTCATCCTCTGTCGTCCCCTTCTCCTCCTGCGCCCAATCTCTCCCAGCATCCGAGTCTTTCCCAATGAGTCAACACTTCGCTTGAGGTGCCCAAAGTACTGGAGTTTCAGCTTTAGCATCATTCCTTCCAAAGAAATCCCAGGGCTCATCTCCTTCAGAATGGACTGTATGGATCTTTTTGCAGTCCAAGGGACTCTCAAGAGTGTTTTCCAACACCACAGTTCAAAAGCATCAATTCTTCATTGCTCAGCCTTCTTCACAGTCCAACTCTTACATGCATACATGACTACTGGAAAAACCACAGCCTTGACTAGACAGACCTTAGTCAGCAAAGTAATGTCTCTGCTTCTGAATATATTATTTATGTTGGTCATAACTTTTCTTCCAAGGAGTAAGTGTCTTTCAATTTCATGGCTGCAGTCATCATCTGAAGTGATTTTGGACCCCCAAAAAATAAAGTCTGACACTGTTTCCACCGTTTCCCCATATATTTCTCATGAAGTGATGGAATCAGATGCCATGATCTTTGCTTTCTGAATGTTGAGCTTTAAGCCAACTTTTTCACTCTCCTCTTTCACTTTCATCAAGAGGCTTTTTAGTTCCTCTTCACTTTCTGCCATAAGCGTGGTGTCTCTGCATATCTGAGGTCATTGATATTTCTCCCGGCAATCTTGATTCCAGTTTGTGTTTCTTCCAGCCCAGCGTTTCTCATGATATACTCTGCAGATAAGTTAAATAAGCAGGGTGACAATATACAGCTTTGACGTACTCCTTTTCCTATTTAGAACCAGTCTATTGTTCCATGTCCAGTTCTAACTGTTGCTTCCTGACCTGCATATAGGTTTCTCAAGAGGCAGGTTAGGTGTTCTGGTATTCCCATCTCTTTCAGAATTTTCCACCGTTTCTTGTGATTCACACAGTCAGAGGCTTTGGCATAGTCAATAAAGCAGAAATAGATGTTTTTATGGCACTCCTTTGCTTTTTTCATGATTCAGCAGATGTTGGCAATTTGATCTCTGTTTCCTCTGCCTTTTCTAAAACCAGCTTGAACATCAAGGAGTTCACTGTTCACGCATTGCTGAAGCTTGGCTTGGAGAATTTTGAGCATTACTTTACTCGCATGTGAGATGAGTGCAATTGTGTGGTAGTTTGAGCATTCTTTGACATTGCCTTTCTTTGGAATTGGAATGAAAACTGACCTTTTCCAGTCCGTGGCCATTGCTGAGTTTTCCAAATGTGTTAGCATATTGAGTGCAGTGCTTTCACAGCATCATCTTTCAGGATTTGAAAGAGCTCAACTGGAATTCCATCACCTCCACTAGCTTTGTTCATAGTGATGCTTTCTAAGGCCCATTTGACTTCACATTCCAGGATGTCTGGTTCTAGATGAGTGATCATACCATCGTGATTATCCGGGTCGTGAAGATCTTTTTTGCATAGTTCTTCTGTGTATTCTTGCCACCTTTTCTTAATATCTTCGGGATCCAAAATCACTGCCCATGGTGATTTCAGCCTTGAAATTAAAATATGCTTGCTCCATGGAAGATAAGCTATGACCAACCTAGACAGCATATTAAAAATCAGAGACATTACTTTGCTGACATAGGTTAGTCAAAGCTGGTTTGTCCAGTAGCCTTGTATGAATGTGAGAGTTGGATCCTAAAGAAAGCTGAGTGCCAAAGAATTAATGCTTTTGAATTGTGGTGCTGGAGAAGACTCTTGAGAGTCCCTTGAACTGCAATTTTAGCCTACCAATCAATCCCAAAGGAAATCAATTCTGAATATTCATTGGAAGGACTGAATGTGAACAGAAACTCTAATACTTTGGACACCTGATGAGAAAAATTAACTCATTTGAAAAGACCCTGATGCTGGGAAAGATTGAAGGCAGGAGGAGAAAGGGATAACATGATGAGATGGTTGGATGGCATCACCAACTCTGTGGACATGAGTGTGAGCAAGCTCCAGGTATTCATTATGGACAGGGAGGCTGGTGTGCTGTGATTCATGGGGTTGCAAAATGTTGGACACAATAAGTGACTGAACTGAACTGAACTGAACTGAACTGAATTAGTGATGTCGAGCATCTTTTCATATGTCTTGTGGCAATATATTTGTCTTGTATGATGAATTGTTTATTTAAATTTTATGCTCAGTTTTTGATTGAGCTGTTTGCTTTTTTTGAATATTGAGCTGTATGAGCTATTTGTATATTTTGGAGATTAATCCCTTATTGGTCACATTGTTTGCAAATAATTTCTCCCACTTTATGGGTTGCCTTTCGTTTTGTCTATGGTTTCCTTTGCTATGCATAAACTGTTGTTTAATTAGGTCTCAGTTGTTTATTTTTGTTTTTATTTCCATTGCTCTAGGAAATCTGAAAAGTTGTTGTTGAATCACGATGCCAAGATTCTTGGCCCCTGGAGGAGAAGAATTCAATCTGGGGCCAGAGACGAGACTTCATCGCTCAGAGCTTTTGTGTAATAAAGTTTTTTTTAAAGTGTTAAGGAGATAGAGAAAGCTTCTGACACAAGCATCAAAAGGGGGCAGAAAGAGTACCCCCCTGCTAGTCTTTAGCTGGATGTTATATAGTCACTAACAGTCTGTTAATGAAAGAAAGGATTGTCTCAAAACTCAGAATGGCTCTAGGCCCCTCACCCATAAGATGTATTTGGGATAATCTTGGCACCAAATGGTTTATCTTGGGCCATAAAATTATTTACTTGAATCTTGAAGAAGGGCAGATCACCATACAAATAGTTTCATTTACATAGATTAGAGGAACAATATCTGAGTATAACATACTGGTTTATCAAGTAGATTCTGAGCCAAAAGATGGAACAGACTTGAAGACAGAATTTGGGGTAAACGCATAGTACATTAGCATAGCTTAAGGCAAACATTTCCATAAGAAAAAGGCATTGGTTATCTCTAGGTTTGAAAATAGTTAATTTCAGGTGAAACCAGGTATAAATTCATGGCAACACAGAATTTTAAGGGAAACCTCTTTTTAAATTTACATAGAGAAGGAAAAAATATCTCCAGTTTGTTTCCTCCTGCCGCTTAAGAGAGATAAAAATATCTGACACTTGCAAGCTATTTCCTCTGTTTGGAGACCCCTGGCCTTCCTGCCTGTTACCCTCTCAGATGTATCCAAAAACATATTGCTGTGATCTGTTAAAGAGTGTTCTGTGTATGTTTTCCCTCTAGGAGTTTTATAGTATCCAGTCTCACATTTAGGTTTTTAACCCATTTTGAGTTTATTTTTGTTTATGGTTTGAAGAGTGTTCTAATTTTATTCTTCTACATGTAGCCATTAAGTTTTCCTACCATCACTTACTGGAGAGACTGTCTTTTCTCCATTGTATTTAATATATTCTTGCCTCTTTGATTGTAGACTAAGTGACCATAGGCTCATGGGTTTATTTCTGGGCTTTCTACCTTGCTCCATTGATCTATATGTCTGCTTGTGAGTTAACAACTATCCTGAAATCATTCCCCAAAATTGCAGATGAACACTTCCAAATTAATTCTATGAGGCCACCATCATCCTGATACCAAAATGAGACAAATAGACCACAAAAAAATAAAATAACAGACCAATATCACTGATGAACATAGACACAAAAATCCTCAACAAAAATACTAGCAAAATACCATACACCATGATCAAGTAGAATTTATCCCACATATGCAAGGGATTTTTTAATATCCACAAATTAATCACTATGATAAACCACATTAACAAACTGAAGAATAAAACCCATATGATCATCTCAATAAATACTGAAAAAGCTTTTGAAATTCTTATTATTGATTGATGATAATAAATATCCAGAAAGTGGGCATAGAGGGAACCTCCCTCAATATAATAAAGGCCATATACAACAAAACCACAGCTAACATCATACTTCATGGTGAAAAGCTGAGTGCATTCCTTTTCAGATCAGGAATAAGACAAGAATATCCTCTCTTATTCAGTATAGTTTTGAAAGTCCTACCCACAGCAATCAGAGAAGAAAAGTAAGTAAAATGAATCTAGATTGGAAAAGAAGTAAAATTTTCTCTATTTGTAGATTACATTATTCTATACATTAAAAAAAAAAGACTAAACTAAAAACACTTCCAGAAAACTGCTACAGCTCATCAATGAATTTGGTTAAGTCATACAATACAAAATTAATACACAGAAATCTGTTTCATTTCCATACACTAATAATGAAACACCAGAAAGAGAAATTTTAGGAAACAATTCCATTTGCCATTGCATCAAAAAAGAATAAAATACGTAGGAGTAAACCTATGTAAGGAGGCAAAGACCTGTACTCCAAAAAGTATAAAATGCTGATGGAAGAAACTGAAAATTACACAAACAGATGGAAAGATATATTGAAAGTTTGTTCTTGTATTCAAAGAATCAATGTTATTAAAATGACTGTACTAACACAGGCAATCTATAAATTTGATACAATCCCTATCAAAATTATCAATGGTGTTTTTCATAATACTAGAACAAAAGCATTTTAAATTTGCATGCAAACATGAAGGATCCTGAACAGCCAAAGCAATCTTGAGAAAGAAAAATGGAGCTTGAAGAATCAGGCTCCTTGACTTTATTTTTTTTTTC
>SJYF01000594.1:651828-662566 GCA_006410515.1 Procapra przewalskii | reverse complement strand
CTGCCATAAGGGTGGTGTCATCTGCATATCTGAGGTTATTGATATTTCTCCCAGCAATCTTGATTCCAGCTTGTGTTTCTTCCAGCCCAGCATTTCTCATGATGTACTCCGCATATAATTTAAATAAGCAGGGCGTCAGTCAATATACAGCCTTGACGGACTCCTTTTCCTATTTGGAACCAGTCTTTTGTTCCATGTCCAGTTCTAACTGCTGCTTCCTGCCCTGCATACAGGTTTCTCAAGAGGTAGGTTAGGTGGTCTGGTATTCTCATCTCTTTCAGAATTTTCCACAATTTATTGTGAGCCACACAGTCAAAGGCTTTGGCATAGTCAATAAATCAGAAATACATGTTTTTCTGGAACTCTCTTGCTTTTTCAATGATCCAGTGGATGTTGGCAATTTGATCTCTGGTTCCTCTGGTGGCTTTTCTAAAACCAGCTTGAACTTCAGGGAGTTCACGGTTCATGGCTTTAAAACCCTATTAAAAAAAAAGGGGGGGTAAAGTAGAATTATAAGCAGAACATTAAGCTAAAAGCTTTATAACTTCATTACTTGAGGTGTACCATAACTCCCAGATTCTTTCTTCTACAAAGTACTTCATGATATCCAGGCTAAAAAGAAACATAAAAAAGTTCACTGAATTGAAAATTTTGACTCTAATTGAAGGTTTATGTAATTACGTCTGCTGAGACATTTCTCAACTAAATGTGTGTGTGTGTGTGTGTGTGTGTGTGTGTGTGTGTGTGTGTGTGTGTTTGTATGTATCTGCCTACAGTGCAGGAGACATAAGTTTGATCCCTGGTCTGAAAGATCCCTTGGCGGAGGAAATCCATGTATCAATTCAGTTCAGTTTAGTAGCTCAGCCTGGCTTCCCTTTCCATTACCAACTCCCAGAGTTAATCTAATATCCATCGAGTCAGTGATGCCATCCAACCATTTCATCCTCTCTCATCCCTTTCTCCTCCTGCCATCAATCTTTCCCAGCATCAGGATCTTTTCCAATGAGTTAGTTCTTTGCATTAGGTGGCCAAAATATTAGAGTTTCAGCTTCAGCATCAGTCCTTCCAATGAATATTCAGGCTTGATTTCCTTTAGGATGGACTGATTGGATTTCCTTGCAGTCCAAGGGACCCTCAAGAGTCTTCTCCAACACCACAGTTCAAAAGAATCAGTTCTTCAGCACTGAGCCTTCTTTACAGTCCAGCTCTCACACTTCCCTGGTGGCTCAGATGGTAAAGCATCTTGCTTACAATGTTCAATCCCTGGGTTGGGAAGATACTCTGGAGAAGGAAATGGCAACCCACTCTAGTGCTCTTGCCTGGAAAATCCCATGGACAGAGGAGCATGGTGGGCTACAGTTCACGGTGTCTCAAAGAGTCCGACATGACTGAGTAACTTCACTCTCACATCCATACATGACTACTGGGAAAGCCATAGCTTGGACTAGATGGACCTTTGTTGACAAAGTAATGTCTCTGCTTTTTAATATGCTGTCAAGATTTGTCATAGCTTTCCTTTCAAGAAGCAAATGTCTTTTAATTTCATAGCTGCAGTCACCATCTGCAGCCCCCAAAAATAAAGTCTCTCACTATTTCCATTGTTTCCCAATCTATTTGCCATGAAGTGATGGGACCAGATGCCATGATCTTAGTTTTCTGAATGTCAAGCTTTAAGCCGATGTTTTCACTCTCCTTTCATTTTTATCAATATTCTTTTTAGTTCTTCACTTTCTGCCATAATGGTGGTGTCGTCTGCATATCTGAGGTTATTGATATTTCTCCTGGCAATCCTGACTCCAGCTTGTGCTTCATTCAGCATGGCATTTCGCATGATATACTCTGCCTATAAATTAAATAAGCAGGGTGACAATATGCAACCTTGATGTACTCCTTTCTTGATTTGGAACCAGGCTGTTGTTCCATGTCCAGTTCTAACTGTTGTTTCTTGATCTGCATACAGATTTCTCAGGAGACAGGTCAGGTGGTCTGGTGTTCCCATCACTTTAAGAATTTTCCACATAAGTATGTGTGTGTGTGGTATGTGTGTATTAAGAGAGAGAGCATCTGGCAGACATGTTCTTGATTTACTTACTTAGTCATAGAGCTAAACAAAATACATTTTCGGAAATATGAACCTAAGCTAGAAGGATATCACTGGCATTGCTTATGTAAGAACTAGTAGCAAACTATAATATTGCTGCATAGGGTTTTGTAAACTACAGATGATAAAAGCACACTCAAGTAGCAGAATGATCTCTAGAAGTACTTATTAGGAACGTGAAAATGCAAATTCAAGAAAACATTTTTTACACAGAACAAGAGCATTATGATAGTTGGTCCCTTGTTACTTTATTGATAGTAACAGCAATAATTTTTATAAGACAAAAACAATTCAGAATATACACAACTATGTTTTATATATCATTAAAACCATTGATTTGACTTTGTTTTTGATGCAAGCTGTGGAATATAAATACATTAAAAACATCCCTTTCTTCTCAAAACATTATCCTGTCAAGCCTTTGGCTCTATTAAAATAAAGAAAGAAAAAAGGCAAGAACAACAACAAAAAAAAATTGCTAAACGAACACAAACATTTAATAGAGAAAGGACAAGAATAAGGGACTGAGAGAAAGGGAAAGAGAAATAATGAGATTTATGTAAGTATATGGAAGTGGGAAATTGTAAAATTTACTCTATAATATGAAAGAGGTGTTACTTGCCAAATCCATATTATTTAAAAGCCAAAAATGAAAATAAAGGAAAAAAGAACAAAGTAAAAATAAGTATATGTGGGACATTTAATTAAACAAATACACAAAATGGAATTTTTTTACTTAAGTTTTTATTTGCATTTCTTATACAATACTTATTTTATTAATTATGTTAACATGTTAAGAAAACTTAAGTCTTATTGGCTATCTCTTGATATATGCCTTAACACTGAATGCTGTACTTTCCTGGGTACAATTTTACTGTTAATAATGTTCTCACTAGAAATTAGCAGAATTTGATAGCTAGACTATATCATTATCTTGAACTGATAATAGGTTTGCAATGTTCTCAAAAATATTGACAAATCAAAGTCTTTATATTAAGGATGAATGATAACAAAACAATGTAAAGCAATTGATTAATCTGAGTGCTGAGATTAGTTAATATATAAATATATCTTAGAGTAAGTTGGTATATACTAAAATGTGTCTATTACATTAACACTTAAGTATAATATATAGGATTTATAATTTTCATACTCCTAAAAACTTTTTATATGCAACAAAAGAAGTTTGTCAGAATTATAGATAATCTAGAAAATATGAAAATGTTATATAACTGAGGGAACCTTTTTGTAAAATGTCTTTGGATAATTGTTTCTCTTCTACTTCATCATGTATGCTTTTTTTTTTTTCCATCATGTAAATCCTTTATTTTGGGGGGGGGGGGTTCCAAAATTACTGCAGATGGTGACTGCAGCCATGAAATTAGAAGACACTTACTCCTTGGAAGAAAAGTTATGATCAACCTAGATAGCCTATTCAAAAGCAAAGACATTACTTTGCCAATAAACGTCGTCTAGTCAAGGCTACTGTTTTTCGAGTGGTCATGTATGGCTGTGAGAGTTGGACTGTGAAGAAAGCTGAGTGCCGAAGAATTGATGCTTTTGAACTGTAGTGCTGGAGAAGACTTTTGAGAGTCCCTTGGACTGCAAGGAGATCCAACCAGTCCATTCTGAAAGAGATCAGCCCTGGGATTTCTTTGGAGGGAATGATGCTGAAGATGAAACTCCAGTTCTTTGGCCACCTCATGCAAAGAGTTGACTCATTGGGAAAGACTCTGATGCTGGGAGGGATTGGGAGAAGTAGGAGAAGGGGACGACGGAGGATGAGATGGCTGGATGGCATCACTGACTCAATGGACGTGAGTCTGAGTGATCTCCGGGAGTTGGTGATGGACAGGGAGGCTTGGAGTGCTACAATGCATAGGGTGGCAAAGAGTCAGACACGACTGAGCAACTGAACTGAAATACTCCTTGGAAGGAAAGTTAACACCAACCTAGATAGCATATTAAAAAGCAGAAACATTACTTTGCCAAGAAAGATCTGTCTAGTCAAGGCTATGGTTTTTCCTGTAGTCATGTATGGATGTGAGAGTTGGACTATAAAGAAAGCTGTGTGACAAAGAATTGATTCTTTTGAGCTGTGGTGTTGGAGAAGACTCTTGAGAGTCTCTTGGACTGAAAGGCGATCCATCCAGTTCATCCTAAAGGAGATCAGTTCTGGTAGTTCGTCAGAAGGACTGATGTTGAAACTCCAATACTTTGGCCACCTGATGCAAAGAGCTGACTCATTTGAAAAGACCCTGATGCTGGGAAAAACTGAAGGCAGGAAGAGAAGGGAATGACAGAGGATGAGATGATGGATGGCATCACAGACTCAATGCACATTTGTTTGAGTAAACTCCAGGTGTTGGAGATGGACAAGGAGGCCTGACATGCTCTGGTTCATGGGGTCGCAAAGAGTCAGACACGACTGAGTGACTGAACTGAACTGAATTGAACTGAAATCCTTGTCGAACTATCTAGTGTTAAAAAGTAATTTCTAATAGAGAACATAGATAAATTAAAAACAATTTTAGTTTTTAAAAGTGTTATGAAATAATACCTTTTTAGTGTGTATTTTTTGGAAACAAAATTATTGGACTTTACTGCAAATGGAATGACAGAAAATATAACATTTTCTAACATGTGCACTGGGACGACCCAGGAGGATGGTATGGGGAGAGAGGAGGGAGGGGGGGTTCACGATGGGGAACACGTGTATACCTGTGGCAGATTCATGTTGATGTATGGCAAAACCAATACAGTATTGTAAAATAATTAACCTCCAATTAAAATAAATAAATTTATATTAAAAAATTTAAAAAGCAAAATGCATCCTTGGTAAGGAAACACACAAGTAAGTTTTTGAGACTTCATATTAATGAAAAGCTGAATTTTTGTATTAACTCATTAATTGCTAAATTAGTGTTTGAAATAAAGATGCAAAGAAGAATGAGTCTTTATATTAAAGAAAAAGTGAAGCATATCACTCAAAAGGACACATGCACCCCAGTACTCACTGCAGCACTATTTACAGTAGCCAGGACATAGAAGCAACTTAGATGTCAATTGACAGATGAATGGATAAAGTTGTGGTACATATACACAGTGGGATATTACTTAGCCATAAAAAGGAACAAATTTGAGTTAGTTCTAGTGAAGTGGATGGACATGCAGCCTGTTGTTGTGAACCTGCAGTGTGAAGTAAGTCAGAAAAAGAAAATCAAATGTCATTTATTAATGCATATATATGGAATCTAGGAAAATGGTACTGGTGAACTATTTGCAGAGTAGGAATAGATATGCAGACATAGAGAACAGATTCATTGACACAGTCAGGGAAAGAGAAGGTGGGACAAGTTCAGAAATTGGCACTGAGGCATATACATTACCTTATGTAAAACAGCTATTGGGAAGTTGCTCAACCTGGTGTTCTATGACAACCTAGAGGGGTGGGATGGAGTGAGCAGGTTCAAGGGAGGGTTCAAGAGAGAGGAATATATATATACATAAGGTTGTATAGCAGAAACCAACAAAACACTGTAGAGCAATTACCTTCCATTAAAAACAAAGAAGCACAAGTTCTCCTCAATAGTTTTATGTGAGGATATATTTTAAATTCCTTTATTTTACTTTTTCCCTTTAATTTTGAAGTTTCATTTACCTTTTTAAAATCTATACTAAAGCTAGCTTTAATTTTTCACTCTGAATATGAACAGCATTATTTCTAGGGTCACAGAAAAAGTTGGCAAAAAGAAGATCATGGCATCTGGTCCCATCACTTCATGGAAAATAGATGGGGAAACAGTGAAAACAGTGTCAGAACTTATTTTTTTGTGCTCCAAAATCACTGCAGATGGTGACTGCAACCATGAAATTAAAAGACGTTTACTCCTTGGAAGAAAAGTTATGATTGATCTAGATAGCATATTCAAAAGCAGAGACATTACCTTGCCGACTAAGGTCCGTCTAGTCAAGGCTACGGTTTTTCCAGTGGTCATGTATGGATGTGAGAGTTGGACTGTGAAGAAGGCTGAGCACCAAGGAATTTGTGCTTTTTTTCTTTCTTTTTTTTCTTTTTTTTTTTGATTTTTATTATTATTATTATTTCCCTACATTACAATACTGTATTTGTTTTGCCATACATTGACATGCGTTGGCCAAAGGTGTACCCAATCTCCCAATGCTGAAGCCCCTTCCCACCTCCCACCCCATATCTCCCTGGATCACCCCGTGCGCCAGCCCCAAGGATCCTGTATCCTGTATTGAACATAGACTGGCGCTTCGTTTCTTACATGATAGTATACATGTTTCTATGCCATTCTCCCAAACCAAATTTGTGCTTTTGAACTATGGTGTTGGAGAAGACTGTTGAGAGTCCCTTGGACTGCAAGGAGATCCAATCAGTCCATTCTGAAGGAGATCAAGTGATTACCTTAACACTAAAAACAGTTCAAAAAGAAAGAAAGAAAATCGTGGACCAACATCCTTCATATATGTAGACTCAAAACACAAATATTAGCAAATAGAATTAATGAATATATGAAAAGAATTATTCTCCATGCCCTAGTGGTACTTATTCCAGTGAAGTAAGTCTAATGATGGTTTTTAAAGGCCCAGAAAGTAGAATCTGCCTGCAATGAAGGAGACCCACATTTGATCCCTAAGTCGGGAAGATCCCCTGAAGAGGGAAAGGGCAACTCACTCCAGCATTCTTGCCTGGAAAATACCATGGATGGAAGAGCCTGGTGGACTACTGACCTTTTCTATTCCTGTGGCCACTGCTGAGTTTACCAGATGTGTTGACATATTGAGTGCAGCACTTTCACAGCATCATCTTTTAGGATTTGAAATAGCTCAACTGGAATTTCATCACCTCCACTAGCTCTTTTGGTATTGATGCTTCCTAAGGCCCACTTGGGAGAAGACAATGGCACCCCACTCCAGTACTCTTGCCTGGAAAATCCCATGGATGGAGGAGCCTGGTAGGCTGCAGTCCATAGGGTCGCTAGAAGTCGGACACGACTCAGCGACTTCACTTTCACTTTTCATTTTCATGCATTGGAGAAGGAAATGACAACACACTTCAGTGTTCTTACGTAGAGAATCCCAGGGATGGGGTTGCACAAAGTCCAACATGACTGAAGCGATTTAGCAGCAGCAGCAGCAGCAAGGCCCACTTGACTTTGCATTCCAGAATATCTGTCTCTAATTGAGTGATCACACCATTGTGGTTATCTGGGTCATGAAGATCTTTTCTACATAGTTCTTCTGTGTGTTCTTGCCACCTCTTCAGTATTATTGTTCACTTAGTTAACTAAGATGGCAAAGTAGAAGGACATACGCTCATTATCTTTTCCTTAGAGAACTCCAGAATTACAACTTGCTACTGAAAAATAGTCAACAGAATGTTGGATCCCACCAAGAAAATACATCCCACATCCAAGAACAAAGGAGAAGCCCAATCAAGACAGTAGGAGGGTCAAAATTTAATTTAGAATCAAACTCCATACCTGCCAGAGATGCACAGAGGGTGCAAACAAAACTTTGTGTGCACCAGAAGACTCCACAGAGACTGAGCCAGACCTGAATTTGAGTGTTAGTGTCTCCTGTAGAGGTATGGGCCAGGAATGGCCTGTCAGAACTTAAACAGGACTGGGAAAACAGACTCTTGGAGGGCACAAAGAAAACTTTGTGCACACCAGGACCCAGAGATCCCACAGAGACTGAGCCTGAACTGTGTCTGAGTATATTCTGCAAAGGTATGGGTCAGTAATGGCATGCTGCAGGGGTATGGGCTCTGGGTTCAGTAGGCCTGGGTATGGCATAAGTGTTGTTTCAGGAGGTTGCCATTAACCCTACCATAAAGCCGCCAGAACTTACACAGGACTGGGGAAACAGATTCTTGGAGTGCACAAACAAAACCTTGTATGCACCAGGACTCAGAAGAAAGGAGCAGTGGCCCCACAAGAGACTGACCCAGACTTACCCATGAGCGTCCAGGAGTCTCCAGCACAGGCATGGGTCAGTGGTAGTCTGGTGCAGGGTTGGGAAACTGACTGTCACAGTGGTGCACAGAAACTTTTGAAGGAAGTCCATTATCTTCATTACTTCTACCATAGTTTGGGTTCAAGTCAAACAACAGGAGGGAACACAGTCCCTCCCATCAACAGAAAATTGGATTAAAGATTTACTGAGCATGGCCTTACCCATTAGAACAAGACCCAGTTTCCCCCTCAATCAGTCTCTCCCATAAGGAAACTTCCATAAGCCCCTTATCCTTATCCATCAGAAGGGCAGACAGACTGAAAATCACAATCATAGAAAACTAATCAAATTGATCAGATGGACCATAGCCTAGTCTAATTCAATGAAACCATGGCCACCCAAGATGGATGGATCACGGTGGAGATTTCTGACCAAAGGTGGTCCACTGCCGAAGGGAAAGGCAAGTCACTTCAGTATTCTTGCCTTGAGAACCCCATGAACAGTATGAAAAGGCAAAAAGATAGGACACTGAAAGCTGAACTCCCCAGGTCGGTAGGTGTCCAATATGCTACTGGAGAACAGTGGAGAAATACCTCCAAAAAGCATGAAGTGATGCAGCCAAAGCAAAAACAACACCCAGTTGTGGATGTCACTGTTGATGGAAGTAAAGTTCTATACTGTAAAGAACAATATTGCATCAGTGCAGATCAGTCGTTAAATCGTGTCTGATTCTTTGCGACCCCATGGACTGCAGCACGCCAGGCCTCACTGTCAATCACCAACTACCAGCGTTTACTCAAACTCATATCCATTGAATCAGTGATGCCACCCAAATAACTCATCGTCTGTCATCCCCTTCTCCTCCCACCTTCAATCTTTACCAGCATCAGGGTCTTTTTAAATGGGTCAGTTTGTTGCATCAGGTGGCCAAAGTACTGGAGTTTCAGCTTCATCATTAGTCCTCCCAATGAATATTCAGGATTTATTTCCTTCAGCATGTACCGGTTGGACCTCATTGCTATCCAAGGGACTCTTAAAAGTCTTTTCCAACACTAAAGCTCAAAAGCACCAATTATTGTGTGCTCAGCTTTCTTTCTAGCCCAACACTCACATCCATATATGACTACTGAAAAAAACATAGCTTTGACTAGACAAACCTTTGTTGGCAAATTAATGTCTCTGGTTTTTAATATGCTATCTAGGTTGGTCATAACTTTTCTTTCAAGGAGCAAGCGTCTTTTAATTTCAAGACAGCAGTCAAAATCTACAGTGATTTAGGAGCCCCCCAAAATAAAGTTGGTCACTGTTTCCAATGCTTCCCCATCTATTTTCCATTAAGTGATGGGACCAGATGCCATGATCTTAGTTTTTTGAATGTTGAGCTTTCAGCCAAGTTTTTCACTCTTCTCTTTCACTTTTATCAAGAGGTTCTTTAGTTCTTCATTTTCTGCCATAAAGGTGGTGTCCCCTACATATCTGAAGTTATTGATATTTCTCCTGGCACTCTTCACTCCAGGCTGTGCTTCATCCAGCCCAGCATTTCTCATGATGTCCTGTATATAAGTTAAATAAGCAGGGTGACAATATACAGCCCTGGCATAGTCCTTTCCCAGTTTGGAACCAGTCTGTTATTCCATGCCCAGTTCTAACTGTTGCTTCTTGACCCGCATACAGATTTCTCAGGAGGCAGGTCAGGTGGTCCGGTATTCCCATCTCTTTCAGAATTTTCCACAGTTTGTGATAATACACACAGTGAAAAATTTTGTCATAGTCAATATAGCAGAAGTAGATGCTTTTCTGGAACTCTCTTGCTTTTCAATGGTCCAAAGATTTTGGTGATTTGATCTCTAGTTCCTCTACTTTTTCTAAATCCAACTTGAACATCGGGAAGTTAATGGTTCATGTATTTCTGAAGACTCTCATGGAGAATTTTGAGCATTACTAAGTTAACATGTGAGATGAGTGCAATTATGCGGTAGTTTGAGCATTCTTTGGCATTGCCTTTCTTTGGGATTGGAATGAAAACTGACTTTTTCCAATCCTATGACCACTGCTGAGTTTTCCAAATTTTCAGGAATATTAAGTGCATCACTTTCACATCATTATCTTTTAGAATTTGAACTAGCTCAACTGGAATTCCATCACTTCCAACTCCACCACTCCAAGTGTAGTGATGCTTCCTAATGCCCACTTGACTTCGCATTCCAGGATGTCTGACCTAACAGAAGCAGAAGATATTAAGAAGAGGTGGCAAGGATACACAGAAGGGCTATACAAAAAGATCATCACAATATTGAATAGGAACCTGGAACGTTAGGTCCATGAATGAAGGTAAATTGAAACTGTTCAAACAAAAGTTGAAAAGACTGAAAACATTGACATTTTAGGAATCAGTGAACTAAAATGGACTGGAATGAGTGAATTTAACTCAAATGACCATTATATCTACTACTTCAAGCAGGAATCCCTTATAAGAAATGGAGTAGCCATCATAGTCAACAAAAAGCCTGAAATGCAATACTTGGATGCAATCTCAAAAATGACAGAATTGGTGTTTTTCTTTCTGGCTTACTTCACTCTGTATAATCGGCTCCAGTTTCATCCATCTCATTAGAACTGAGTCAAATTTATTTTTTTAAGGGCTGAGTAATA
>SJYF01000594.1:574230-585356 GCA_006410515.1 Procapra przewalskii | reverse complement strand
GAAGTTTTGACCACAGCAATCAGAGCAGAAAAAGAAATAAATGGAATCCAAATTGGAAATGAAGAAGTAAAACTCTCATTGTTTGTAGATGACATGATTCTCTACATAGAAAACCCTAGAGACTCTACCAGAAAATTACTAGAGCTAATCAATGAATATAGTAAAGTTGCAAGATATAAAATCAACACACAGAAATCCCTTGCATTCCTATACACTAATAATGTAAAAGTAGAAAAATAAATTAAGGAAACAATTCAATTCACCACTGCAATGAAAAGTATAAACTACTTAGGAATATACCTACCTAAAGAAACTAAAGACTTATATATAGAAAACTATAGAACACTGATGAAAAAAACCAAAGAGGACACTAATAGATGGAGAAATATACAATGTTCATGGATTGGAAGAATCAATATAATGAAAATGAGTATACTATCCAAAGCAATCTACAGATTCAATGCAATCCTTATCAAGCTACCAGCGGTATTTTTCACAGAGCTAGAACAAATAATTTCACAATTTGTATGGAAATGCAAAAAACCTCGAATAGCCTAAGCAATCTTGAGAAAGAAGAATAAAACTGGAAGAATCAACCTTCTTGACTTCAGGCTCTACTACAAAACCACAGTCATCAAGACAGTATGGTACTGGCACAAAGACAGAAATATAGATCAATGGAACAAAATAGAAAGCCCAGAGATAAATCCACACACCTATGGACACCTTAGCTTCCACAAAGGAGGCAAGAATATACAATGGAATAAAGACAATCTCTTTAACAAGTGGTGCTGGGAAAACTGGTCAACAACTTGTAAAAGAACGAAACTAGAACACTTTCTAACACCATACACAAAAATGAACTCAAAATGGATTAAAGATCTAAATGTAAGGTCAGAAACAATAAAACTCCTAGAGGAGAATACAGGCAAAACACTCTCCGACATACATCACAGCAGGATCCACTATGATCCACCTCCCAGAATACTGGAAATAAAAGCAAAAATAAACAAATGGGATCTAATTAAAATTAAAAGCTTCTGCACAACAAAGGAAACTTTAAGCAAGGTGAAAAGACAGCCTTCAGAATGGGAGAAAATAATAGGAAATGAAGCAACTGACAACTAATGTCAAAAATATACAAGCAACTTATGCAGCTCAATTCCAGAAAAATAAATGATCCAATCAAAAAATGAGCCAAAGAACTAAATAGACATTTCTCCAAAGAAGACATACAGATGGCTAACATACATATGAAAAGATGCTCAACATCACACTATCAGAGAAATGCAAATCAAAAGTACAATGAGGTACCATTTCACACCAATCAGAATGGCTGCAATCCAAAAGTCTACAAGCAATAAATGCTAGAGAGGGTGTGGAGAAAAGGGAACCCTCTTACACTGTTGGAGGGAATGCAAACTAATACAGCCACTGTGGAGAACAGTGTGGAGATTCCTTCAGAAACTGGAAAAAGATTTGTCTTATGGCCCAGAAATCCCCCTGCTAGGCATACACAGTGAGGAAACCAGAATTGAAAGAGACACCTATACCCCAATGTTCATCACAACACTGTTTATAATAGCCAGGACATGGAAGCAACCTATATGCCCATCAGCAGGCAAATAGATAAGAAAGCTGTGGTACATATGCACAATGGAGTATTACTCAGCCATTAAAGAGAATATATTTGAATCAGTTCTAAAGAGGTGGATGAAACTGGAGCCTATTATACAGAGTGAAGTATGCCAGAAAGAAAAACACAAATACAGTATACTAATGCATATATATGGAATTTAGAAAGATGGTAAGGATAACCCTGTATATGAGACAGCAAAAAAGACACACATGTATAGAACAGACTTTGGACTCTGGGAGAGGGAGAGGTTGGGATTATATGGGAGAATGGCATTGAAACATGTATACTATCATGTAAAAAATGAATCACCAGTCTAGGTTCAATACAGTATACAGGATGCTTGGGGTTGGTGAACTGGGATGACCCAGAGAGATGATATGGGGAGGGTGGTGGGAGGGGATTTCAGGATTGGGAACTCCTGTACACACATGGAGGATTCATGTCAATGTATGACAAAACCAATACAGTATTGTAAAGTAAAAAAATAAAAATTAAAAGTTAAATTAAAGAAAAAATAAACTGGAAAAAAGCAAAGCAACTATAAGACAACTATAGAGGTGAAATTCTCCTTTACTCAAAAGTGGTATTTTCTAAATAGAATCATGAGTGATAGAACTTTGTCCAATAGAACATTTATTAGGCCAAGATGACTTATGCCACACTCATAAAATGTTATTCATACAAAACATACTGCACACACACAAAAAAACAGATAAATAAAATGGATTATAAACACTTCTTCTGTACAGACAAATCAAACAGACCTGAAACGGTGTGACAAAAAAATAGAGTGAAAGAAAACGTCATGAAAATAAAAATGGACTGTATGAAGGCCTTTATCTTTTATTTATACCTATGAATAAATGAGGCAGGCTTGCCATGAAGTGGTAGATTGCCTTGAAATGAGAGATGCTCAAAGAAAAACAGCAATTAATAACCATTACACTTCAGAAGACTTTTATCTCACCTCATAAACATGAGCTTTGGACAGTTAAACAAAATATGCTGTATTTTCCAAGCCCCAAAAGTTACCTTAAATTTCAATTTGATGTACTTATCATTTATATTCATTCGGAATCACTGTCACTGAGGATATTAACTTTGAAAGAGATTGTAAATACTGGATTTATTATTGCTTTTTGGAAACATCAGGTTAAGGACGAACAGAAAGAGCTTAAAATGGAGAACATTTGCTTTTTTTTTTTTTGTGGGGGAGGGGCTGCTGTGGGGCATGCGAGATCTTAGTTCCTCAGCCAACTATGTCCCTGGGGTCTTAACCACTGGGGAACCAGGAAAGTCCCTACTTTGCTTCTTGAAATCAAGGTTTTTTTTTTGTTGCTGTTGTTCTTGTTTGTCTTGTCTTGTTTTACTACCACAAATAGGTAAAACAGCTAGAGAGTTAATTATATTGTGACAGAATATTAGCCACAGTGCAGAAAAAGAAGAAAATATAAACCTGACTTCATTAGTTGACATATTATCTTTTGTTACAAAATATCTCCTACTAATTAAAAGAAAAACAACCACATTGGTTTAATGGCTATTTTACTATGCTGGCCCTTGTTTTCTAAAATAGCAACATCAGTTCAATTCAGTCGCTCATTCATGTCCGACTTTTGCGACCCCATGAATCGCAGCACGCCAGTCCTCCCTGTGCATCACCAACTCCCGGAGCTCACTCAGACTCACGTCCATCGAGTCAGTGATGCCATCCAGCCATCTCATCCTCTGTCATCCCCTTCTCCTCCTGCCCCCAATCCTTCCCAGCATCAAAGTCTTTTCCAGTGAGTCAACTCTTCGCATGAGGTGGCCAAAGTACCAGAGTTTCAGCTTTTCTTCCAAAGAAATCTCAGGGCTGATCTCCTTCAGAATGGACTGGTTGGATCTCCTTGCAGTCCAAGATACTCTCAAGAGTCTTCTCCAACACCACAGTTCAAAAGCGTCAGTTCTTCAGTGCTAACCCTTGTTCACAGTCCAACTCTCACATCTACTCATGACCACAGAAAAAACCATAGCCTTGATTAGATGGACCTTAGTCAGCAAAGTAATGTCACTGCTTTTGAATATGCTATCTAGGTTGGTCATAACTTTTCTTCCAAGGACTAAGTGTCTTTTAATTTCATGGCTGCAGTCACCATCTGCAGTGATTTTGGAGCCCCCAAAATAGTCTGATACTGTTTCCACAGACACACACAAATATTTGAGAAGAAATATTTAACTGTGACCACTGGCATTAGTAAGCTTCAGAGGGGCAGAAATATTAGAAATTAGATACTCCTTGTCCTTTTGGTAGAATGACATTATTTTTCCAGAGGGTAGAAAATGTTTTCAGATCTATTTTAGAGCTATAAAAGACAAGTTCAGAGATGTGAGCTCAGAGTGATACAAGAGGTCAGATACTAAAACCAAAGTGATAACCTCTTCTTAGAATGACAAATCTAAAACATATAGGAGATTGGGTACACCTGTGGCTAATGCATGTCAATGTATGGCAAAACAAATACAGTACTGTAATGCAGGGAAATAATAATAATAATAATAATAATAATAAATAAAAATTAAAAATTAAAAAAAAATGAAACATATAATCATTGAAAATCTCCAGCTTTGCAGAGCAAGCTCTTGCTTTGGATGTGCCCAATAATTAGAGACCTGATATTTCATTTTTTAACCCCATGTGGGGAGAATGCAGATATATATCAGACTTGATATAGAAGGGACAATGCAGAGGTTTATTAAAACCATTCTACAATGAGATGTAATAGCTATATATGTTCTTGAGAACAGTTGTTCTGTTATTGCCTGAGGACTCTCTTGCTTTGTGTTTTAGAGATGAAAGGCTTGTTTTCCTCTATTGAAGTAATCTATGTTAATTTATTTTCCCACCTGTATGCTACTAACATATTCAGGAATGAACTTTTGGTGGGATGGAGCTCAGATTAAAAGAGAAATTTAAGACTTAGTTACTACAAATCACCATAAACATCTGCCAAAAATTCACAGCTTCTCAAGCACATAAAGTCAAGAGAAACAGCGTGATCAAGAGTATTAAGAATTTAGAACTCCATAACTTCTTTTCAGCTTAATAGAAATTTGGGATCACTTTAGTTCAGTTCAGTCACTCAGTCATGTCCGACTCTTTGTGACCCCATTAAACGCAGGATGCCAGGCCTCCCTGTTCATTACCATCTCTCGGAGTTCACTCAGACTCATGTCCATCAAGTCCATGATATTATCCAGCCATCCATCCTTGGTCGTCTCCTTCTCCTCCTGCCCACAATCCCTCCCAGCATCTGAGTCTTTTCCATTGAGTCAACTCTTCGCATGAGGTGACCAAAGTACTGGAGTTTCAGCTTTAGCATCATTCCTTCCAAAGAAATCCCTGGGTTGCTCTCCTTCAGAATGGACTGGTTGGATCTCCTTGCAGTCCAAGGGACTCTCAAGAATCTTCTCCAACATCACAGTTCAAAAGCATCAATTTTTCGGTGCTCAGCCTTCTTCACAGTCCAACTCTCACATCCATACATGACCACAGGAAAAACCATACCCTTGATTAGATGGACCTAGTGGACAAAGTAATGTCTCTGCTTCTGAATATACTATCTAGGTTGGTCATAACTTTTCTTTCAAGGAGTAAGTGTCTTTCGATTTCATGGCTGCATCACCATCTGCAGTGGCTTTGGAGCCCAAAAAAATAAAGTCTGACACTGTTTCCACTGTTTCCCCATCTATTTCCCATGAAGTGATGGGACCGATGCCATGATCTTTGTTTTCTGAATGTTGAACTTTAAGCCAACTTTTTCACTCTCCACTTTCACTTTCATCAAGAGGCTTTTAGCTCCTCTTCACTTTCTGCCATAAGGGTGTTATCATCTGCATATCTGAGGTTATTGATCTTTCTCCCAGCAATCTTAACTCCAGCTTTTGTTTCTTCCAGTCCAGCGTTTCTCATGATGTACTTTGCATAGAAGTTAAATAAGCAGGGTCACAATATACAGCCTTGATGTACTCCTTTTCCTATTTGGAACCAGTCTGTTGTCCCATGTCCAGTTCTAACTGTTGCTTCCTGACCTGCATACAGATTTCTCAAGAGGCAGGTAAGGTGGTCTGGTATTCCCATCTCTTTCAGAATTTTCCAGTTTATTGTGATCCACACAGTCAAAGGCTTTGGTATAGTAAATGAAGCAGAAACAGATTTTTTTTTTCTGGAACTCTCTTGCTTTTTTGATGATCCAGTGGATGTTGGCATTAGATCTCTGGTTCCTCTGCCTTTTCTAAAACCAGCTTGAACATCAGGGAGTTCATGATTCACATATTGCTGAAGCCTGGCTTGGAGAATTTTGAGCATTGTTTTACTAACATGTGAGATGAGTGCAATTGTGTGGTAGTTTGAGCATTTTTTGGCATTGCCTTTCTTTGGAATTGGAATGAAAACTAACCTTTTCCAGTCCTGTGGCCACTGCTGAGTTTTCCAACTTTGCTGGCATATTGAGTGCAGCACTTTCACAGCATCATCTTTCAGGATTTGAAACAGCTCCACTGGAATTCCATCATCTCCACTAGCTTTGAATCTAATCACACTAGGACCACAGCCTTGTCTAACTCAATGAAACTAAGCCATGCCTGCAGGGCAACCCAAGATGTGTGGGTCATGGTGGAGAGGGCTGAAAGAACATGGTCCACTGGAGACGGGAAATGCAAGGCACTTCAGTATTCTTGCCTTGAGAACCCCATGAACAGTATGAAAAGGCAAAATGATAGTTACCAAAAGAGGAACTCCCCAGGTCATTAGGTGCCCAATATGCTACTGAAGATCAGTGGAGAAATAACTCCAGAAAGAATTAAGGGATGGAGCCAAAGCAAAAACATTACCCAGTTATGCATGTGACTGGTGATAGAAGCAAGATCCGGTGCTGTAAAGAGCAATATTACATAAGAACCTGGAATGTCAGGTCTTTGAATCAAGGCAAATTGGAAGTGGTCAAACAAGAGAAGGCAAGGGTGAACGTTGACATTCTAGGAATCAGCAAACTAAAATGGACTGGAATGGCTTAATTTAATTCAGATGACCATTATATCTACTACTGCAGGCAGTAATCCCTCAGAAGAAATGGAGTAGCCATCATGGTCAACAAAAGAGCCCGAAATGCAGTACTTAGATGCAATCTCAAAAACGACAAAATGATCTCTGTTCGTTTCCAAGGCAAATCATTCAATATCACAGTTATCCAAGTCTATGTCCCAACCAGTAATGCTGAAGAGCTGAAGTTGAACAGTTTTATGAAGACCTACAAGACCTTTTAGAACTAACACACAAAAAAATATGTCCTTTTCATTATAGGGGACTGGAATGCTAAAGTAGGAAGTCAAGAAACACCTGGAGTAACAGGCAAATTGGGCCTTGGAATGTGGAATGAAGCAGGGAAAAGACTAATAGAGTTTTGCCAAGAAAATGCACTGGTCATGGCAAACACCTTCTTCCAACAGCACAAGAAAAGACTCTATACATGGACATCACCAGATGGCCAACACTGAAATCAGGTTGATTATATGCTATGCAGCCAAAGATGGAGAAGCTCTATACAGTCAACAAAAACAAGACCAGGAGCTGACTGTGGCTCAGATCATGAGATCGCTTAAGACTAGGCAGTATCTTGCAATTTAGAAATCACAAAGTTTGAATGTGTTCAAGATACTGTTTCAAAGCAACTGCTCACTGCTAAACGCAGCATTTCCAAGGCACCTCTACACCTTAGTATATAGTTCTCAATATTCCTTGTAGAACTGCTTTTCATTTAGATTCTTTTCCTTGGGAGACTAATGCTACAAGTTGTCCCCAAGCCAAATAGAAAAGAAGCTTTTGCTTTCTGTCATTTGATATGTGAATGTAAAGTCGCTCAGTCATGTCCGACTCTTTGCGACCCCATGGGCTGTAGCCTACTAGGCTCCTCTGTCCATGGGATTTTCCAGACAAGATTACTGGAGTGGATTGCCATTTCCGTCTCCAGGGGATCTTCCAGACCCAGGGATCAAACCCGGGTCTCCCTCATTGTAGACAGACGCTTAACCTTCTGAGCCAGATACACCAACCTTATACTTCTTTTTAGATATTTTTTCACATGCTGTCTTTATTCTCTGTGGTGTTTCTATCTGGCATTTAAAATTCCCAGCTGCAAACCAATTTTCAGGGGAAAGCTGAACTGTGTCTCTGAATTTCCAGTTTATTTTTCTTTCTCTTACAGATATAATTTCATTGTGGAGAGGACAGGAAAGGACATTCTATAATGATATTCATTAAAACAGATTAGCTTCGAGATGACAATTTAAATAAAAGTATTTAATTTACATGAATGCCTAGTTTCATCACTGAAATATGAATATGAATAGAACAAAGTTTTATTAAGGAAGATGAATGTCATATAATGCAGAAGGGTGACATGCTATTGTAAAGCCGTCTTTTGTTAAAGTCTGAGAATATTGTGAAAAAAATAAAAACAAGTTGATTACAGTTAAACGTCTAAAATGATAGCTGCTAGCAGGAGGATTGTAGACAAATATATTAGATACCTGACGAAGTTATCCCAACTGCCCATTTTCGCTTGTAATATTGATGCCAAAAACATTTTTCATTTAGTGTAACACTTTGCTTTCCCTTGTATGTGAGCATCTGAGTTTTTTTTTTCTTTTATGAAGTCAAGATAATTATCTATGTAGTACCTTCTGATGAAATGTTATTTATATTTAGTTTCTATATATTTGTGTTTTGAATCTCTAAACCAACTATCCTAAAGTTTATAGGCTTTCAATATTTTTTTCTTTATTTAAATCTCCCCTACCACCTAGAGCTTTCCGTATGGTTAAGCGGTAAAGAAGCTGCTTGCCAATGCAGGAGCCCCAGGCAACTGTGAGTTCAGCACTTGGGTAGAGAAGATGCACTGGAGGAGGAAAGGAAAACTCACTCCAGTATTCTTGCTGGAATAATACCAAGAAGAGAGGACCCTGGTGAGCTACAGTCCATGGGGCCACAAAGAACTAGACACAACTGGGCGATGAACATGCATCACCTAAAAAAATAACTTGAAATTATAGCTTCTGATATATTTGTTTGGTGTTTAAAAATATGATTTTTATTTTTTGTATTCCTAGAATAAACGTATTTCTGCTACTAAATGTTACTTTTAGATGAAATGTTCCTGTATTCATACATTTTTGACACTGCATATTCTATGAAACCCTAACTTTTCAGAACAAACTAGTATTTGTCCTATTAAGGTTAAATTTAACTCTCTAGACTCTTAACACTGGGATTTACCTCCAAATATAGCATCTGGTCCCATCACTTCATGGCAAATAGATGGGGAAACTGTCAGACTTTATTTTGGGGGGCTCCAAAATCACTGCAGATGGTGATTGCGGCCATAAAATTAAAAGACGCTTACTCCTTGGAAGAAAAGTTATGACCAATCTAGATAGCATACTGAAAAGCAAAGACATTACTTTGCCAACAAAGGTCCGTCTAGTCAAGGCTATGGTTTTTCCAGTGGTCATGTATGGATGTGAGAGTTGGACTGTGAAGAAAGCTGAGCACCGAATAATTGATTCTTTTGAACTGTGGTGTTGGAGAAGACTCTTGAGAGTCCCTTGGACTGCAAGGAGATCCAGCCAGTCCATTTGGTGCTGCAGCTGAAACTCCAGTACTTTGGCCACCTCATGTGAAGAGTTGACTCATTGGAAAACACTCTGATGCTGGGAGGGATTTGGGGGCAGGAGCAGAAGGGGATGACGGAGGATGAGATGGCTGGATGGCATCACAGACTTGAGGGACGTGAGTTTGAGTGAACTCCAGGAGTTGGTGATAGACAGGGAGGCCTGATGTGCTGTGATTCATGGGGTTGCAAAGAGTTGGACATGACTGAGAGACTGAACTGAACTGAACTTATAAGGTGAAGTCATTCAGTCATGTCCAATTCTTTGTGAACCCATGGACTGTAACCTACTAGGCTTCTTCCTGTGATTCTCCAGATAAGAATACTGGAGTGGATTGCCATTGAACTGATAGTAATCCTTTATTTTCCTTTGCTGTGAAGACATCTGATAAAAATAATATCAGAACACCCTAGACTGCAAGTTTACAAGGATTTGGCTAAGATAATAAAAGGTAACCTTTCTAAATAAATTGTAAATATTACATTCATTTAGTATCCTTTCATTGATTTCATTCTGTTTTTGGAAACCAGTTCTTTGTGATGGTTTCCCTAATGAATATTCACCCATCCTTTAACTTCTGGACAAAAAACTGTAGCCTGGTATTGTCCCTCAATTCAAAGTAATGTAGCAGTTCTTAAAATATTAATATTTTCAAGTCACAAAATTAAGGCTGTAGTATTATCTCTGTTGAGGCTTTGTCTACTTTTCAGATCAAGAAAGCACTTAAATTATAGAGCAAAACAATAAATTCTGACAAGATTTATCACCATTCCGTATAATGTAATGGACTTTTGATTTTATTCACCAAATCTGATCATAATAACCTGGAAATAAAACCTCTGGTATGATTATTTCAAAATAATATCTCGATAATCCCAGTAAAATCAAGTCTTTATAAAGTCGGCTGGAAAGCAAGGCAGAATAGTATATTGACCTCAAAGTCTTTGCTTGCTTGCTAGATAAGTCACTTCAGTCATGTCCAGCTGTTTGTGATCTCATGGACTGTAGCCTGCCAGGCTCCTCTGTCCATGAGATTCTCCAGGCAAGAATACTGGAGTGGGTTGCCAAAGCCTTTATCTTGTTTATTTATTTATTTATTTCTGTTTCATAGTCAATTTGTTTTTGTTGTTCATGTACTAAGTCATGTCTGACTACTTAACACCATGGGCTATGTTATATCACGCCAGCCTTCTCCGTCCTTCACTATCTTCTGGAGAATGTTCAATGTATATCCACTGAGTCCATGATGCTATCTAACCATATCATCCTCTACTGTCCCCTTCTCTTTTTGCCTTCAGTCTTTCCCAACTTCAGAAGCTTTGCCATGAGTAAGCTTTTCACATCAGGTGATCAAAGTATTAGAGCTTCAGTAAGAGTCCTTCCAGTGAATATTCAGGGTTGATTTCCTTCAGGATTGACTGGTTTGATCTCCTCGCCATCCAAGAGATTCTCAAGAGTCTTCTCCAGCACCACAATTCAAAAACATCAGTTCTTTGGTGTTCAGCTTTCTTAATGGTCTAACTCTCACATCTGTATTATGACTACAAGAAAAAGTATAGTTTGACTATATGGACACTTGTCAGCAAAGTGATATCTCTGCTTTTTAATACACTGTTTAGGTTTGTCATACCTTTCCTTTCAAGGAGTTGTTGTTGTAAACTGGAGCTGATTATACAGAGCGAAGTAAGCCAGAAAGAAAAACACCAATACAGTATACTGACACATATATATGGAATTTAGAAAGATAGTAATGATGACCCTCTATGTGAGATAACAGAAG
>SJYF01000594.1:553843-566068 GCA_006410515.1 Procapra przewalskii | reverse complement strand
TATAATTCTTTAGTAAGAAATAAGTTATAGTGAACTAGGTAAAGATGAACTGTAATTGATATAAGTGTCTACATGAGTTTGTTAAAAAATCCTTAAGAAGATATTTGGGGAGAGAAAAAGAAAAGGCAAAAAGGGAAAGTATTATCAATCCAGGCTGGAATCATACTTCTAGAGGAAAAATCTACAAATTCTCTTTGATGGTTGGGATTAAACTGAAATCATTGTCTATTACTTATAATGGGGTTTGTTTCTCTTCAAGATATTTAAAATTATTGATGAGGCATTTAGACATGTTTTAATGAAGGGTCAAAGTCAAAGAACAAATGAAAAAATTATAAACTTCATTTATTCATCTCTCCTGTCCCCTTTCCATGCAACTATTATTCAGCTCTCCACCCTCTGTATTTCATCATCATGCAATGTGTCCAGAGTTCATAGCACTCTTTTCAAAGCCCTGTATCTTCTTATGAGAGCAATAGTGATATACCCTTTTGTCTTATTTTTTTGTTTTTCTGAGTATACTGAATATGTATCTGTGAGTCCTTTGTGGTGAGAATTTAAACCCAAGAGTAAGCAAGACTTAAATTTTGGTAGGGTTTAAATCCAAGCATAAGCAATATTTCAATAATCCTAGTGTCAGAAAGCCAAACTTGAAAACAAAGATGAAAGTTATCACCACTTAATTAGCTGCTGAATCTATGAAAATGGTATGACCCTTGAACTTTGGTTGTGACTTTGTTTGAAAAAAGGGCTTTTGCACATGTGTTAAGAATCTTGAGATTAGATCATCCTAGATTAGGGTCTCCCCTAAAACCAATTACATGTTTTCTTGTAGAGAATAAAATGAGAGAAAACACACAGAGGATAAGACCTCATTAAGACAGGGGCATAGATTTATGTGATGCTGACACAAGCAAAGGAATGTCTTTATCCACAAGGACGTAGAAGAGGCAAGAAGAAAGTGTAGACTTCTGACTCCGGAGAACACATTTCTGATATTTTAAGCTATCAATTTTATCACAACTTTTTATGGAAACCTTAAAAAGTTAATTGCTGGGAGCCAGTGTGAGGAATCCCGCCCGTGACAAGGTCATGAGGAAGGAAGCCTGACAAAACACAAGGACATGATCAGGCTTCAGGAATTTCCCCTGGAATTTCCTGAGCATGTACCCCCAAACCCAAAAATCTGCAGGCCTTTGTACTCTGCTTTTTCACTCTTCTGACACACTCTGGAAAAAGTCAACTCAGGGCTTTAGTCTTCTGCGTTTGAAAGGGATGTTTCAGTTAAACCCCCTCTGATAGCTCTCTAGCTTGCCTAACAGGTTCCCCCAGAACTCTTACAGCTTGTGAATTGCTTACAGCCCCCGAACCTAGAGAGGCACAAAGCTTAAAAGCATCTCAAAGATACAGAACCTTTTCTCAAGAGTTAAAAATTATATTGGTGATGGGTTTTCACTGTTGACTGAATGATTGCTGCCAGGCCTCCATATTCTTTATCTTTTAGGAACCTGGGAGGATGTTAATCAATGAAAACAGGATATGGAAAAAGATATATAGTAGTTTTGATGTTAGCAACACTAGACTTTTGAGTTAATTACTTTCTTTTGTTATAAATCACTGTACTCCTTTTACTTGTTATAAGTTGCTGTATTTTTGCTATGTAAGAATGTAACTTTATTTAGTGTTTTTCTGAGAGTGGCACCAGACTTTGGGAAGATCAACACAAATAAGTCTTCTCGTTGACAAACCCTTATCAGAAAAAAGGCTGTAAAATGTTAATTGGCACTTTTGGCCGGAAGATGATGTAAATTACCTAAGATTTGTGTATACAACTAGGCATGCAGAGAGAAAAGCCTGGTTTTGATAAGAGTCTGGGCTGCTAACACTGCATAATTTTGTATTACCCATTGATCTCTATGTACAATCAAAAAGGTATAAAAGGCCTTTCTAGACAATAGAGGCTGGGGCCAGTTGCTGGACTGGTTTCCTCCGTGTCTCCTCTTTAATTTCAGGCTGAATTCCCATGTGGGGTGTGGAGGCACACCATGTCTACTTACTTGTCCTGGCTTCTAAGATCCGTAAGAGAGAGAGCCCAAGGCAGGCCACTCTCTGATATTCAAATGGATACCTGTGGCCTAATGTAGATGGTGCAAGTTCCTTGTCTGGAACTTTATTGGTTTTCCACATAAATGAAGTTATTCAGCATCTTTTCTCCACTTAATTTTCCTACTACACTATTTCTTCCTAATCTTATATTTCTATATTAATCAATAAGTTCTCCTCGCCTATACTGTCCATGCTTTGAATTTCCCTGGATCCACCGGGGCTGGACCCTGGCAATTAATGTATAACATACCTCTGTCACTAAGTAAATAGAACTAAATTTAAAAAAATTAGCACATTTATCAAGTAGGATCACATATGTCACTTTGCTTTGAGAGTCATGAACTATAGTCTAGATTCCCAGGTGGCTCAGATGGTTCTGAGATGACCAAGAGGGATGGCACGGGGAGGGAGGAGGGAGGGGGGTTCAGGATGGGGAACACGTGTTTACTTGTGTTTACTTGGCAGATTCATGTTGATGTATAGCAAAATGAATACAATATAATAAAGTAATTAACCTCCAATTAAAATACATAACTTTATCTTTAAAAAAGAAATAAATCTCCCTACAATGTAGGAGGCCTGGATTCAATCCCTGATTTGGAAAGATCCCCTAAAGAAGTGAAAGGCTACCCACTCTAGTATTCTTGCCTGGAGAACTTCTTGGACAGAGGAACATTGCAGGAAACAGTCCATGAGGTCTCAGAGTTGGAGACGACTGACCAACTAACACTTTCTCTTTCAGATAGTGAAGAGCAAGAGTTCTGGTGAGGGATAGTTGTTGTTTGGACATGTTTTTGGTAAGTGGAAATAGAAATCTGATTATTATGTAGGAGGCAGATGTATTAGGATATGATGATTACTGGAATGCCCAAGTGCCAGAGTCCAACTCCAGCAGCCAGGAATTCAACCTGAAGAGGTGAACGGTATTGATGAATGAGACAGCTCCTCATTTTTCTATGGACAGCCTGTTTACTCCAAGTTTAAGATTCTCTTTTATACTTTCAGAAAAATAATTAGACCAGATATTTGACATTTTCAGTTCCCCCTCTCTCAGATTTTTTCTATCCATAAATCATTGCTGCTTTTCAAACAGGGTTCTTGTTTCAATGATTCTTTTGGAATCAGATATCAGTTCATCAGATTTCAGTCACTCAGTCATGTCCTACTTTTTGCGACCCCATGAATTGCAGCACACCTGGCCTCCCTGTTCATCACCAACTCCTGGAGTTCACTCAGACTCAAGCCATCTAGTCAGTGAAGCCATACAGCCACCTCGTCCTCTGCCGTCCCCTAATCCTCCTGCCCCAAATCCCTTCCAGCATCAAAGATTTTTCCAATGAGTCAACTCTTTGCATGAGGTGGCCAAAGTACTGGAGTTTCAGCTTCAGCATCATTCTTTCCAAGAAATCCCAGGGCTTATCTCCTACAGAATAGACTAGGTGGGTCTCTTTGCAGTCCAAGGAACTCTCAAGAGTCTTCTCCAACACCACAGTTCAAAAGCATCAATTCTTCAGTGCTCAGCCTTCTTCACCATCCAACTCTCACATCTGTACATGATCACTGGAAAAACCATAGCTTTGACTAGATGGACCTTAGTCAGCAAAGTAACGTCTCTGCTTTTGAATATGCTATATAGATTGGTCATAACTTTTCTTCCAATGTGTAAGCATCTTTTTATTTCATGGTGCAGTCACCATCTGCAGTGATTTTGGAGCCCCCCCAAAAAATAAAGTCTGACACTGTACATCATGAGAAATGCTGGACTGGAATAAACCAAAGCTGATATCAAGATTGCTGGGAGAAATATCAATAACCTCAGATAATGCAGATGACACCACCCTTATGGCAGAAAGTGAAGAGGAACTAAAAAGCCTCTTGATGAAAGTGAAATTGGAGAGTGAAAAAGTTGGCCTACAGCTCAGTTTTCAGAAAACAAAGATCATGGCATCTGGTCTAATCAATTCATGGGAAATAGATAGGAAACAGTGGAAACAGTATCAGACATTATTTTTTTAGGCTCCAAAATCACTGCAGATGGTGACTGCAGCCAAGAAATTAAAACACTTACTCCTTGGAAGAAAAGTTATGACCAACCTAGATAGCATATTCAAAAGCAAAAGCATTACTTTGCCGACTAAGGTCCATCTAGTCAAGACTATGATTTTTCCTGTAGTCATGTATGGATGTGAAAGTTGGACAATGAAGAAGGCTGAGTGCCGAAGAATTGATGCTTTTGAACTGTGGTGTTGTAGAAGACTCTTGAGAGTCCCTTGGACTGCAAGGAGATCCAACCAGTCTATTCTGAAGGGATTCCCAGGGATAAGCCCTGGGATTTTTTGGAAGAAATGATGCTACAGCTGAAACTCCAGTACTTTGGCCACCTCATGTGAACAGTTGACTCATTGGAAAAGACTCTGATGCTAGGAGGGCTTGGTGGCAGGAGGAGAAGGGGATGACAGAGGATGAGATAGCTGGATGACATCATTGACTCGATCAATGTGAGTCTGAGTGAACTCCGGGAGTTGGTGATGGACAGGGAGGCCTGGCTTGGTGTGATTCATTGGGTCTCAAAGAGTCGGACATGACTGAGTGACTGAACGGAACTGAACATACTAGCATCACTGACTCAATGGACGTGAGTCTGAGTGAACTACTGGAGTTGGGGATGGACAGGGAGGCCTGGCATGCTGCGATTCATGGGATATCAAAGAGGCGCGACTGAGCGACTGAACTGAACTGAGCTCAGGATGTTAGGGGCAAACAGGATTTAGGAGGATAGATAGTAAACTGAGGAATGTAACATGAGTTACAATGTAATCACAAGATAACTATAGGACAAATTCTAAGAGGTAGATATTAGATAGTTAATAAAGTAGAAATAGATGTTTTTCTGGAATTATCTTGCTTTTTCCTTGATCCAGTGAATGTTGGCAATTGGATCTCTGGTTCCTCTGCCTTTTCTAAAACCAGCTTGAACATCAGGAAGTTCATGGTTCACATTTGGAAACATTCTCCAAGCCTGGCTTGGAGAATATTGAACATTACTTTGTTAGCATGTGAGATGAGTGCAATTGTGCAATAGTTTGAGCATTCTTTGGCATTGCCTTTCTTTGGGATTGGAATGGAAACTGACCTTTTCCACTCCTGTGGCCACTGCTGAGTTTTCCAAATTTGCTGGCATATTGAGTGCAGCACTTTCACAGCATCATCTTTCAGGATTTGAAACAGCTCAACTGGAATTCCATCACCTCCACTAGCTTTGTTTGTCATGATGCTTTCTAAGGCCCAGTGACTTCACATTCCAGGATGTCTGGCTGTAGATGAATGATCATACCATCATGATTATCTGGGTCATAAAGTTCTTTTCTTGTACAGTTCTTCTGTGTATTCTTGCCACCTCTTCTTAATATCTTCTGCTTCTGTTAGGTCCAGTCCATTTCTGTCCTTTTATCAAGCCCATCTTTGCATGAAATGTTCCCTTGATATCTCTAATTTTCTTGAAGAGATCTCTAGTCTTTTCCATTCTGTTCTTCTCCTCTCTTTCTTTGCATTGATCGCTGAAGAAGGTGTTCTTATTTCTTCTTGCTATTCTCTGGAACTCTGCCTTCAGATGCTTATATCTTTCCTTTTCTCCTTTGCTTTCCGCCCCTCTTCTTTTCACAGTGATTTGTAAAGCCTCCTCAGACAGCCATTTTGCTTTTTATCATTTCTTTTCCATGGGGATTGTCTTGATCCCTGTCTCCTGTACAATGTCATGAACCTCATTCCACAGTACATCAGGCACTCTATCTATCTGATCTAAGCCCTTAAATTTATTTCTCACTTCCACTGTATAATATTAAGGGATTTGATTTAGGTCATACCTGAATGGTCTAGCGGTTTTCCCTGCTTTCTTCAATTTAAGTCTGAATTTGATAATAAGGATTTAATGATCTGAGCCACAGTCAGCTCCTGGTCTTATTTTTGTTGACTGTATAGAGCTTCTCCATCTTTGGCTGCGAAGAATATAATCAATCTGATTTTGGTGTTGACCATCTGGTGATGTCCATGTGTAGAGTCTTCTCTTGTGTTGTTGGAAGAGAGTGTTTGCTATGACCAATGCATTTTCTTTGCAAAACTCTATTTGTCCTTGCCATGCTTTATTCCTCATTCCAAGGCCCAATTTACCTGTTACTCCCGGTGTTTTTTGACTTCCTGCTTTTGCATTCCAGTCCCCTATAATGAAAATGACATCTTTTTTGGGGTGTTAGTTCTAACAGGCCTTATAGGTCTTCATAAAGCTTTCAACTTCAGCTTCTTCAGCATTACTGGTTGGGGCATAAACTTGGATAACTGTGATATTGAATGGTTTGCCTTGGAAACGAACAGAGATCATTCTGTCATTTTTGAGATTGCATCTAAGTACTGCATTTTGTAGTCTTTTGTTGACCATGATGGCTACTCCATTTCTTCTGAGGAATTTCTGCCTGCAGTAGTAGATATAATGGTCACCTGAGTTAAATTCACCCATTCCAGTCCATTTTAGTTTGCTGATTCCTAGAATCTCAATGTTAACTCTTGCCATCTCTTGTTTGACCACTTCCAATGTGTCTTGATTCATGGACCTGACATTTCAGGTTCCTTTGCAATATTTCTCTTTACAGCATTGGACCTTTTTCTATCACCAGTCACATCCACAATTGGGTATTGTTTTTGCTTTGGCTCCATCCCTTCATTCTTTCTGGAGTTATTTCTCCACTGTTGTCCAGTAGCGTGTTGGGCACCTACTGACCTGGGGCATTCCTCTTTCAGTAACCTATCATTTTGCCTTTTCATACTGTTCATGGGGTTCTCAATCAAGTATACTGAAGTGGTTTGCCATTCCTTTCTGCAGTGGATCACATTCTGTCACAATGTGTGTCTACCATGTCCCTCTTGTCTTGGGTTTTCCCATAGGCATGGCATAGTTTCATTGCATTAGACAAGGCTATGGTCCTAGTGTGGTTAGATTCACTAGTTTTCTTTGTGTATGGTTTCACTGTGTCTGCCCTCTGATGCCCTCTTGCAACACCTACCATCTTACTTAGGTTTCTCTTACCTTGGGCATTGGGTATCTCTTCATGGCTGCTCCAGCAAAGTGCAGCTGCTGCTCCTTACTTTGGACAAAGGGTTTCTCTTCATCGCTGCCCTTCCTGACCTTCAAAGTGGGATAGCTCCTCTAGAACATCCTGTGCCCAGGCAGCCAGCATTCCTTGGACATTGGTTGCTCTTCTCAGCCACCACCCCTGGCTTCCAATGTGGGGCAGGTCCTCCTGACCGCTGCCCCTGGCCTCTGATGGGGGTAGCACATCTTGGCTGCTCCTGCACTGTCACAGCGTGGCACACTCGGCTGCTGGCCCTGGCCTCGGGCATGGGGTGGCTCCTCTCGACCTCCCCAGACCTCGGACTCATGGTAGCTACTCCTGGCCGTTGCTTCTGACCTCAGACGTGGGGTAGCTCCTCTCGGCCACGCTTAGTGCACCAGTCGCAGCCACCTGTGAACTCACTATTTCTGAAAAACAAAATAGAAAGCCCAGAGATAAATCCACACACCTATGGACACCTTAGTTTCCACAAAGGAGGCAAGAATATACAGTGTATTAAAGACAATTTCTTTAACAAGTGGTGCTGGGAAAACTGGTCAACCACTTGTAAAAGAATGAAACTAGGACAGTTTCTAACACCATACACAAAAATAAACTCAAAATGGATTAAAGATCTAAATGTAATACCAGAAACCATAAAACTCCTAGAGGAGAACATAGGCAAAACACTCTCCAACATAAATCACAGCAGGATCCTTTATGATCCACCTCCCAGAATGCTGGAAATAAATGTAAAAATAAACAAATGGGATCTAATTAAAATTAAAAGCTTCTGCACAACAAAGGAAACTATAAGCAAGGTGAAAAGACAGCCTTCAGAATGGGAGAAAATAAGAGCAAATGAAGCAACTAACAATTAATCTAAAAAATATACAAGCAACTCATGCAGCTCAATTCCAAAAATATAAACAACCCACTCAAAAAAATGGGCCAAAGAACTAGACATTTCTCCAAAGAAGACATACAGATGGCTAACAAACACATGAAAAGATGCTCAACATTACTCATTATCAGAGAAATGAAAATCAAGACAACAGTGAGGTACCATTTCATGCCAGTCAGAATGGCTGTGATCCAAAAATCTACAAACAATAAGTGCTGGAGAGGGTGTGGAGCGAAGGGAACCCTCTTACACTGTTGGTGGGAATGCAAACTAGTATAGCCACTATGGAGAACAGTGTAGAGATTCCTTGAAAAACTGGAAATAGAACTGCCTTATGACTCAGCAGTCCCACTGCTGGTTTTACACACCAAGGAAACCAGAATTGAAAGAGACAAGTGTACCCCAGTGTTCATCACAGCACTGTTTATAGTAGTCAGTACATAGAAGCGACCTAGATGTCCATCAGCAGATGAATGGATAAGAAAGCTGTGGTACATATACTCAATGAAGTATTACACAGCCATTAAAAATAATACATTTGAATCAGTTCTAAAGAGGTGGATGAAACTGGAGCCAATTATACAGAGTGAAGTAAGCCAGAAAGAAAAATAACAATACAGTATACTAACACATATATATGGAATTTAGAAAGATGGTAATGATAACCGTGTATGCGAGACAGTCAGAGATATAGATGTATAAAGCAGTATTTTGGACTCTGTGGGAGAGGGAGAGGGTGGGAGGATTTGGGAGAATGGCATTGAAATCTGTATAATATCATGTAAGAAATGAATTGCCAGTCTAAGTTTGATGCAGGATACAGGTTGCTTGGGCCTGGTACACTGGTTTGACCAGAGAGATGGTATGGGGAGGGAGGAGGATGGGGGGGTTCAGGGTGGAGAACACGTGCATACCTGTGGTGGATTCATGTTGATGTATGGCAAAACCAATGCAGTATTGTAAAGTAAAATAAAGTAAAATTTAAAATAATAATATTAAAAGGTTTCTAGTTATAGTGTCTCTAAAAATTCCAACTTCTATAAGCTATAGTAAAATATGCTAACTTTATAACATTCCTTAAATCTTTAACTTCTAACTATTTTAATTATTTCTAAGCCCTAAATTCAGTAAACTCCTTTGCCATAAACATTTTCCTCACAAATAGGCTTCAGATATCAATCCCTCCTAAGGCCTCAAGCTATGGTCTATGTGCTCATCCTGGAACACTCTTTTGTCAAAGTCCTTGAACAAATGTCAATGATTAACTTTCATGAATTATTTTCTGAGCAATGCTGCAGAAGGTTTTGTGCTTTCTCATGCTCCTCTCAAGAACAGTAAGCACCTTAATATTCCTTTTCAGTCAACTCAGCAGAGGAGAGGAAAAGACAATTCAGAATTACAAGGCCTAACTCCTTCATCCCGGGATCTGTGCCTGCGGAATGAGGAGAGGGGGCTGGGGACCGTGCCTCCATTTTGTCAGTAATGCCTAACGCGGCTCCTGACACCCAAGTTTGAGGAAGGAGGAGGTATCAAGAATGGTTCTCAGGTGTCTGTATTGATGAAAGTTAGATCTATCTAAATTAAGCATCCACTACTCAATGTGCGCATGACAGATCAATATTACACCAAAGAGTAAACTGCATGGTGATAGGCAATATGCCACACTCTTTAAAACACCAAGTTCAGAGAACTTTTAAGAACTTTTCCCAGCAATAGCAGCTGTGCTTTGGACCATTTGGGTGAACAGTTGCATTATTTTACTATTACCTTTGATTTCCACAGAAAGATTGCTTTAGCTTGGAGCAATGGTCTATTGAGCACAGATGTTTTAACATTTGAAAATCCCATTATATTTTATCATTTTTGTGTGGCTGAAATTTTAAGAATTTATTAATCTTGTTAATGTAAATGTTATTCCTTTTTACTGTGTAGGATCCCCGCTCATTTGTAATCCTAATGCATTATTGCATGACAGAACATATTTAAATAATGCTCTGCATCTGACCCTTGGTTCAGAACATTCACATATGTGCGATACAGAGGTAAATCATAGACTCTGTGTTGTAAGTACTATAGAAAACATTGAAAAGGAGTAAAATAAAACTTAAAATTAGGCTCTTACTAAAAAAGATCTAGATATAATCTAGTTAATAAACATACAGCAATATCAGTTTGCTCAACTAGTCAAGAACCTTACAGGTATAGAGCATAAATGAAGGTCATCTCCCAGGAAAGCACTTGACAGCAACAACTACATGTCTCTTACCTGATCTAATCGCTAAAGAAGGAAAAGAAAAAATAATGATATGAAGCCTTATAATGCAAGCTTAGAAAAACAAAACAAAATTAGAAACTGATCCTTAGGCAATTAGTGGACAGAAAAAGCCATTCCACTTTTCCCAGTTACTATTTTTAATTCTAAGTGAGATTACTCTGTCTCTGCTCTCCTTCTGCACATTCATTTTACCTTGAACTTGCTTCCTTCAGAAATTCACCAGTGACTCACAAAAGTGGGAATAGGGAAGGAGAGTTAAGGAGGAGGGGATATACGTGTATACTTATGGCTAATTCACATTGTTGTACAGCAGAAACCAACACAACATTGTAAAGCAGTTATTCTACAATAAAAATAATTTTTTTAGGAAAATTCTATAACATACTATCATGTACATGAACGTCAAAACATTATACTAACTGGAATCAGCCAGTCACAAAAGGGCAAAAAAAAAAAAAAGAACAAAAAACTGAAGTTAGTTATATTTACTTGAAAGAGGAGTGAAAGTTTAAGTTGCTCAATTGTGTTTGACCCTTTGAGACACAATGGACTATACAGGCCATGGAATTCTCCAGGCCAGGATACTAGAGTGGGTAACCATTCCCTTCTCTAGGAGATCTTCCCGACCCAGGGATCGAATCCAGGTCTCCCGCATTGCAGGCAGGTTCTTTACAGCTGAGCCACGAGGGAAGCCCTTATTTATTTATATTTACTTAGCCTTAATAGATCACTTTTTTTGAAAGTGAAAGTATCCTTAAGGCAGGGAATCCATCTTCATTTCTCTGTTCCCAATCTCCAAAATAATAGCTGATATTTATGGGCCACTCAACAAGTATTTGTTAATCTGAAGCAAAGGCAACTCCCTTCTCATTTCATGAGACAGTCTGCTTCCATTCTTTTCCTCTTTATACCTCTAGTTCATCCTGAATCCATTCTTAGAATTACCCAGGTTCACAGAGACTTAGTTCTCCTCTAGCATCTTAGAATTATAGCAACTACTGATATTAGATTTTACAAGACAATCTTAATTTTATTTAAATTTACTACCTATGTGAATAAACCAGCAAATGTGCTGTTTCATATTTGTCTGCCACTACATTACACAAAAATGATTGAATAGATTTTACTAAATTTATTTGACTCTTAGGTCAAATTAAACTAAGTCAGAATATTAACCATATTAATCAGTAGTCAATTAGTACAGCATTTAACCTGAATGAAAGGCAGACAAGAAACCAAAGTTTAAAGGAGGAATTGGAAGTCAGAGAAGAACGTAAGCCAATATATCTGTTCTGCATAAAATATTTGAAACAAAGGGGAGTCTGAGAGATTGAACCCAAATGACTTATGTGGGTGTATGGCCATATGTACTCCAACAAGATCTGAAGGTTAGTACAAAGCATAAGGCACTTTCTGATAATAGTATGATCATATAAATTCTTAGAACAGTGCCAGATTTAACTGCTTTACTTCAGTCTATAGCTGCTCTGTCCAATACAGTAACCACTAGCCATGCCTGGCTAATGAGCATTTAAACTGTGAGTAGTATGAACTGAGATGTACTATAAATATAGAGTACATATATATTATGAGGTCTTGGTTCTAAAGCATAATCCTCAATATTTCACTAATAATTTTATACTGTTTAATGTGCTTAATAGATAATATCTTAGATACATATTTAATTCCTTATTTAAATACAAGAAAATTTTCAGTTATATGTCTAGCTGGTATTACATTTCTATTTGAAAGAACTACGATCAGAGATGGAGAAGGAAATGGCAACCCACTCCAGTGTTCTTGCCTGGAGAATCCCAGGGACAAGGAAGCCTGGTGGG
>SJYF01000594.1:455954-466128 GCA_006410515.1 Procapra przewalskii | reverse complement strand
TGAAAGGAATGATGCTAAAGCTGAAACTCCAGTACTTTGGCCACCTCATGTGAAGAGTTGACTCACTGGAAAAGACTCTGATGCTGGGAGGGATTGGGGGCAGGAATAGAAGGGGAAGACCAAGGATGAGATGGCTGGATGGCATCACAGACTCGATGGACGTGAGTCTGAGTGAACTCCGGGAGATGGTGATGGACAGGGAGGCCTGGCGTGCTGCAATTCATGGGGTTGCAAAGAGTCGGACACGACTGAATGATTGAACTGAACTGAAAACTGTAATATATTTAAAGGGTTCTGTGTGATGATTTAATAAATGCAAACATTGTGAAACGATTCCCACCATTGAGTTAATTAACATGTTCATTACCTCACATATTTACCTTGGGTGTGGGGCAGGTAGGGAGAGAAGAACCTAGGGTGCAGTTAGGGAGAGAACAACCAAGTTCTATTAGGAAATTTCAATTATACAATATTATTAGCTAGAGTCATTACATTATACTTAGGTCATCAGACTTCATTTTATAACTGAAAGTCTGTACCCTTTTACCAAACGTTTCCTATTTCCCTCTCTACTATCTGCCATCGTTCACTCAGCCATGGCAAGACCCATTCAAATCTATCACTTCAGTTTTTTTAGTTTTACATAGTGATACCATGCACTGTTTGTCTTTTTCTGGCTTAGTTGACTTAGCATAATATCCTCTAGTTCCATCTATGTTGTAAATGGCAGACTTTCCTTTTCTTATAAGGCTGAATGATATTACATTGTGTGCATGGATATATATACATATTCTTTATCCATTTATCTTTCAACAGATTATGATGTTTTTTCCATATTTTGTGTTTGTGTGCTAAGTCACTTCAGTTTTGTCCGACTCTTTGTGACCTTATGGACTGCAGCCCTCCAGGCTCCTCACTCCAAGAATAACAGAGTAAGTTGCCATTCCTTTCTCCAAGGATTCTTCCCAACCCAGGGATCTAACCTGGTTCTCCTGCATTGCAGGTAGTTCCATTACCATCTGAGCCACCAGGGAAGCCCTACAGTCACAACAGTCATAATTCATTCTTACTAGGTTGTATGTTTCTCTGTTTTTGTCTATTTCTTTCAGATTACCTAACTAATTGGCTTATAACTGTTCACAGTAGTCTTTTATGCTCCTTAGTATTTCTGAAGTATCAGTTGTAACATCTTCTCTTTTATTTGATTTTACTTGAGTGTTGTCTCTTTTTACTTAGTTCAAGTAAAGATTTGTCAATTTTATCTTCCTAAAAAAGTTTCTTAGTTTCACTGATATTTTCTATTATCTTTCTAATCTCTATTTAATTTAGTTCTGCACTGATCTTTGTTTTATACTTCCTTCTACAAATATTGGACTTAATTTATCCTTCTTTTGTAGTTCCTTGAGATGTAATGTTATGCTATTTGAAATCTCATTTTTTTTCTTACTATCGACATTTATTGCTATAAAGTTCTTTCTTCGAATTTTTCTTCTTGCTGTATTCCATAAGTTATAGTAATTTGTTTCCATTTTCCTTTGTCTACAAATATATTTTTTATTTCCCTTTTGATTTCTTCAATGACTTATTGGTTGTTGACTAGCATACTGTTTAATCTTCACGTATTCGTGGACTTTTTGTTAAAGTTTTTCTCCTGTAATTGATTTAGAGGTTCAAACCACTGTAGTCAGCAAAAAGATATTTAACATAATTTTAATTTTCTTAAGTTATTAACACTTGTTTTTTGGACTTAATGTATGACCTAGCCCCAAGAATGTTCCATGTGTGCCTCAGAAGAATGTGTATTCTGCTGTTATTAGAATGTTATGTATATGTTTGATCTAATATATAGTTAAAGTATAGTTTCTCATTGATTTTCTGTCTTAATGATCTATCCATTTTTTAATGTGGCATATTGAAATCCCCTACTAATATTTATTACTATTTATTTTTCACTTCAGATTCATTGATATTTACTTTATATATTTAGATGCTCCTTCGTCATTCATCTAGTATCTGGATTCCTCCAGATACTAGAGTGATATTGCTCTGTTGCAGTTATATATTTAGTGGGTTCATTAGAAGAAATTCAAAAGCCTTCTGTCATCAGCTTGCCTATACTCCATCATCACTTAAACTATTTTTCTCTAAAATTCTCAAAATAGACAGATGAAATTGTTCTTGTCAAAGCTAAGAATAACAAACTCACATCAATGATTACCTGTCCTGGTATTATAGATGGAATCCAGTTCCATTTTCTCTTTATTTACAACCCCTGTTATATTAAATATTTACAAAGTCAGATGTGTTCTTAAGGTAAAGTCTACCTATGGCAATGAAAGTATAAACTAGTTCCAGGTTTACATTTATTCAACTGGTGGTGATAGAGGATTATCTTTGATGTTTACATCTTAATTTTCTTCTGTATCAGATAAAATAGTCTTTAAGGTATTACTAGCATTCAAGTTTCAGGACTCTCTGATCTTGAAAACTGGAAGAGTTCCGTATCAAGAACAGATATACCTTGAGGCAGATGCCACAATGCTGATGAGGACAGGTGGAAGCTGACCTACATCTTAAGTTCATCAGGCTCTCCCTAACAGAGCCCTATCTAAATGCCTGTCTGGTTGCATTTCATCTTGACTTCCTTATCAAGCCTTGAATATCAAGGTCAATTAAAGCTACACTTGAGACCCAGCAAATTTTACTGCCATTAACCAAGACAAGGAAATTGCTAGTTAAGTGATGGGAAGTAGGCTTAACAGTCACAATCTGAAGTTGTTCTAGGCCAGAGCAACTTCATCTTCCTCTCTTCAGTTGCAAGGATCTCAGTTTTGAGATAGACTCTGATCCGTTTCTTTCTGTTAGCACTTTTATATTGTCATATTTATTACTTTGGATAAGCCACCCAGTGAAATGAGAAATGTTGAAGGGAAGCCAAGAGTTTGGCTAGATAAATTCTAACAAATAAAGTGAGACCACCAGAAGCCCTCGGTTTACTATAAAACATTAACATAGCTATGTACATGTCAGGAATCAAGGACAAGCACATCCTGTCAGTTATAATCTCAAAATATGACTAATCTGACGATTTATCACTACCTTCAGTGGTACTAACCAATCCAAGCACCATTATCTCTTGCCTTCTTACATTTCATTTTCTATCTTCTCTTTTTGAAGTATGAATCAGATCATATCATTCCTTCGTTCAAAATTCTTATCACTTCCTAACTCATTAAAAATGAAATTAAGAACTCCTCATGGACTACAAAGCTCTCTATGAGCTAGTCCTGAGCTTCTCTTCAGCTATTCTATATTTCTTTCCACCTCTCTATACTCTAATCATCACAGTCTTTAAACTATTCCACAAAGACACAAAATATCTTTGGTTTATTACTTTCTCTTTTCAGGACAATAATTCCTTCAGTCACTGTAAATTTCTGTGCCATTTTTTCTTGTCTTTGTTTTTGTTTAACTTCTTAGACAGTACTTACTGTAACTTGTCCAGCTGTCTCTGCAGTCTAACCACAATTCTGTCCCGGCCACAAATCCACATACATTTTCCCTTAAGCCACATTACCACTTTTCTTTTCCTGAACAATTTATTATGTGCTTTTTTCCCCCTCAGTTTATTTACCTAGAATATAATTCACTCTAAAATTTCTTAGCAAAATATACCTCTTACAAAGGTCTGTTTCATATTCCACTATTTCCAGGACATCTCCTGGATCTTTTTCACCTCATGGAGTTGGCTCTGTTGCATTTCTGTAGTGTACTGATGAGTGAGTGAAAGTCGCTCAGTTATGTCTGGCTATTTGCAACCCCATGGACTGTACCCCACTAGGCTCTGTCCATGGAATTCTTCAGATCAGAATACTGGAGTGGATTGCTGTTCCCTTCTCAACCCAGGGACTGAACTCAGGTCTCCCATTGTTGCAGGTGGATTCTTTACTGTCTGAGCCACTAGGAAAGCCCAGTGTATTTATGGTATGTTGGTTTTCACAGATTTTAATAGGCAGAGCAAAAATATTTATCATATATGCCAGATGTCTAACAATTAGTAGGAACTGAATGGGGTAATATGGGAGTGGAGGGGAAAAAAATAACCCATCATCTTTATGGACATCACACAAGAGCCAGAATTGACTACTGATGTCTGTTATATCATTGGGTGCTGAGAATGACCATTAGTATTAAACGTTTATATAGAATAATTTACACATATAGAGATCAAGGGCAATTAGAATCTGACACATATTTTGGCAGAGAATTTTAATTTAAACTCAAGTTATAAAATTTTTGTCAGATATTCAAAGATGTTTGTGATGAAAGGATACTTGAATTGTTTGTATAATTACACCCTAAGTACTGAACTCACTTCTCTAAGGTCTTCAGTCTTTTAATCCAGGTAATTCAAGTGGATTTTTGAAAGATCATTTCATGAAGGGAAAAGTAATGTTCAAACAGACTCTGGTTGCCTTCACAAGCCTATTCTTACATTAGACATATTTAGGATAGCACACATTATATAAGTAATCTGTATTCCTAGTAAACTATATTCTCTTTGTATTCTTAGGTATGGGCTGTTCAGCAAAAACCATCTACAAAGAAGCAAGCAACCACTGATCGACAAAATAGGAGCAACAAAAGGAGTTTGGTGTTTCTTATTCAGTAGCACAAGAGTAACATCAGAGATAGTCATGCAAAAGGGACATTGTATATTAATATAAAATGTCTCAAGACACAGATGTAAAGAACAGACTTTTGAACTCTGTGGGAGAAGGCAAGGGTGGGATGATTGGAGAGATAATATTGAAACATATGTATTACCATATGTGAAAAAGACTGCCAGTCCAGGTTCAATGTATGAGACAGGGCACTTAGGGCTGGTGCACTGGGATGACCCTGAGGGATGGGATGGGGAGGGAGGTGGGAAGGGTGTTCAGGATGGGGGATACATGTACATCCATGGCTGATTCATGTCAATGTATGGCAAAAACCACTACAATATTGTAAAGTAGTTAGCCTCCAATTAAAATTTAAAAAAAAAGTCTCAAGGGATTAGAGAAATTGTAATCAAGGGACTGAGAGCTAAAGTACAAAACTTTATGGAAATCTCTGGAGGATTTGTTACAAGGATGGAAATTATTTATTTAGATTTCTGCCAAACACCACATACACCTCTATGAAAACAATGATAACTAGATTTTAGATGTTCTATCTTTCTATATTTTAGATTATGCATAATTCACATAATTACTAATATGGGAAATATTAGATAAACTTCAATCCAAATTGAGCAAAACAAGTATACTGTTCGTCACAAAACTTTTTTTGTCAAAGTAAGACACACATCCTGGAAGCAAGCATCTTGTGAATTCTAAGACAGCACTAAGTGAAAACTCTGCTCCTAATACAAAATTCAAAACGTAACCAGGCTGTCATTTAGCTTCTTTACAAATAAACAGGATACTCAGGTTAAAAAATAGCAAACTGTTGATAGTAATCAGTACTACAACAAAATGAGATGGATTTCCTGTAGCTTCCAGGTGTCTTCATGATTAAATAAATGACTCTTTCAAAAACAACACAAAGTCAATTCAATTTATAAAGAGAAAATGATCCCTAACCTCACATTTTAGAACATATGTAATGTACATATATTAAAAAAATATATTTTAAGGTCAACACTTTGCTAGGGGGGAAAAAAAAACATCAAACAGCTGTATAATTTAAGTTCCCAAAGTGAGATTAAATACTATAACATGTCTAACAGAAAATATTATTTTGTTGAAAAGTCTTTTCATAAAGACAATTTCTTTAAATTATACCCTGGTTGTTGGGAACTAAGTTTCGAGATATAGAGATGGTAACACAAAGGCAAAAATCATTTCATTCATTACTAGGAGAGTGACTTCAATATCAGCTGTGCAGGCTGAGGCTGGAGGGACATATTTATCTCTAGTGGCACCTGGATTTCTGAGGAAGGACCTCTGTGACTGGGAAAGTGGGGGAGAAAAGGAAATGGAGATAACAAGAATATCAAAGTGCCATGTTTCTTGCTGTCTGCTTCTAGATTTCAAAGAACTCCCATGAACCTCTGGACATTCCCCACTTCCCCCACCGGCCCTGTGGAATCCCCAAAACCCCAGACACTAATTCCACACCTCATATCTGCTGTGGGCTCCTTGTGCCCACTCCCTGTTGCACCCTTACAATTCAGTGCCTATAAAAGAAACCACAAACATGTTATAGTGCCACCTTCTGGGATTAAAAAAAATTTTTTTCTAATAACCAGATTGTTGAACCATAAGATTCAAAGACAATAGAAAGTCTTAATTGACGAAGATGTCTGCTACTTCAAATGCTAAAGGAAAAATGTATACCTCTAAACACTGTGAAATATCAAAGACGGTAAAACCAACAGAAAATGGTAATTCTCCAGCAACTAAATTCAAAGGCACAAACTGCAAACTAATAAAGAATTCTAAATAGCTGCCATGAAGAAATTCAATGAGGTACAAGAGAACCTAAAAGGTAACTCCATGAATTTAGAGTAAAAATAATGAATGTAAGTAGTTCTCAACCAAAGAGATTGAAATTCTCAAGCTTCCACAAGTTGGGGAAAGAACTGGACATACAAATCCAGGAACATACCAGAGTCACCTTATTATTTCAAGGCAAAAAGACCTTCTTCTCCTAGACACATAATGAAACTGTCAAAAATAAATGACAAAGAAATAATCTTAAAGGCAGGCAGGGTAAAAAACAAAGTAACCAAGGCAACATACTAAGAAACTCCCAGTCAGCTATCAGCAGACAGGTGGGACAGAGAGAGTGAAGTAAAATATAATGTTGTTGAAAGATAAAAACTGTCAGCCAAGAATGTATTATCTGACAAAGTTACTTTTCAGAGATGAGGGAGAAACAACAGCTTTCAAGACAAAAAGAGGCTGAAGTAAGTTAGCACCATTAAACCTAACTTGCAAGACATACTGAAAAAATGTTCTTCAATCTGGAATGAAAAGAAGTTAATCAGGGACAAGAAAACATGTGAAAGTATGTAACATACTGGTATAAGTTGGGGGAAAAACATATAATAAGAAAACTGTAACTTTTATATTAGAATGTTGTTTTAACCAGTCAAATACATTATAAGTTTAAAGAAAAAGAATATTTAAAATAACTATAACTACTATTATTTATTAACCAATTCAGGCATCAGTTCTGTTCAGTTCAGTTGCTCAGTCTTGTCAACTATTTGCGACCCCATGGACTGCAGTACAACACGCCTCCCTGTTCTGGAATCAACTCCTGGAATCCACTCAAACTCATGTCCATGGAGTCGGTGATGCCACCAAACCTCATCCTCTGTTGCCCCCTTCACCTCTTGCCTTCAATCTTTTGTAGCATCAGTCTTTTTAAATGAGTTAACTCTTCGCATAAGGTGGCAAAAGTAATGGAGTTTCAGCTTCATCATCAGTACTTCCAAAGAATATTCAGGACTGATTTCCTTTAGGATGGACTGGTTGGATCTCCTTGCAGTCCAAGGGATTCTAAAGAGTCTTGTCCAACACTACAGTTTGAAAGCATCAATTTTTTGGTGCTCAGCTCCCTTTATAGTCCAATTCTCACATCCATACAGGAATACTGGAAAAACCATAGCTTTGACTAGACAGACATTGTTGTCAAATAATCTCTGATTTTGAATATGCTATCTAGGTTGATCATAACTTTCCTTCGAAGGAGTAAGTGTCTTTCAATTTTATGGCTGCAGTCATCATCTGCAGTGATTTTGGAGCCCCAAAATAAAGACTTTCACTGTTTCCACTGTTCTCCATCTATTTGCTATGAAGTGATGGCATTCTCCTTGGACTGCAAGGAGATCCAACCAACCATTCTGAAAGAGATCAGCTCTGGGATTCCTTTGGAAGGAATGATGCTAAAGCTGAAACTCCAGTACTTTGGCCACCACATGCCAAGAGATGACTCATTGGAAAAGACTCTGATACTGGGAGGGATTGGAGGCAGGAGGAGAAGGGGATGACAGAGGATGAGATGGCTGGAAGGTATCACTGACTCGATGGATGTGACTCTGAGTGAACTCCAGGAGTCTGTGATGTACAGGGAGGCCTGGCGTGATGCAATTCATGGGGTCGCAAAAAGTCAGACGACTGAGCGACTGAACTGAACTGAACTTATGGAACCAGAAGCCATATCTTAGTTTCCTGATTGTTGACCTTTAAACCAACTTTTTCACTCTCCTCTTTCACATTCATCTGGAGGATCTTTAGTTCTTCTTTACTTTCTACAATAAGTGTGGTGTCATCTGCATATCTGAGGTTATTGATATTTCTCCTGGCAATCTTGATTCCACCTTGTACTTCCTCCAGCCCAGCGTTTCTCATGATGTACTCTGCACAGAAGTTAAATAAGCAGGGTGACAAATATACAGCCTTGATGAACTCCTTTTACTATTTGGAACCAGTCTGTTGTTTCATGTCCAGTTCTAACTGTTGCTTCCTGACACGCACACAGATTTGTCAAGAGGCAGGCTAGGTGGTCTGGTATTCCCCTCTCTCTCAGAATTTTCCAAAGTTTATTGTGATCCACAGAGTCAAAGGCTTTGGCATAGTCAATAAAGCAGAAATAGATGTATTTCTGGAACTCTCTTGCTTTTTCCATGTTCCAGTAGATGTTGGCAATTTGATCTATGGTTCCTCTGCCTTTTTTAAAACCAGCTTGAACATCTGGAAGTTCATGGTTCACATATTGCTGAAGACTGGCTTGGAGAATTGTGAGCATTACTTTACCAGCATGTGAGATGAGTGCAACTGTGTGATAGTTTGAGCATTCTTTGACATTGCCCTTCTTTGGGATTGGAATGAAAACTGACCTTTTCCAGTCCTGTGACCACTGCTGAGTTTTCCAAATTTGCTGGCATATTGAGTGCAGCACTTTCACAGCGTCATGTTTCAGGATTTGAAATAGCTCAACTGGAATTCCATCACCTGCAGTAGCTTTGTTGGTAGTGATGCTTCCATCGTGATTATCCGGGTCATGAAGATCTTTTTTGTACAGTTCTTCTTTGTATTCTTGCCACCTCTTCTTAATATCTTCCGCTTCTGTTAGGTCCATACCATTTCTGTCCTTTATCGAGCCCATCTTTGCAAGACATGTTCCCTTGGTATCTCTAATATTTTTGAAGAGATCTCTAGTCTTTCCCATTCTGTTTTTGTCCTCTATTTCTTTGCATTGATCGCTAAAGGCTTTCTTATCTCTTCTTGCTATTCTTTGGAACTCTGCGTTCAGATGCTTATATCTTTCTTTTTCTCCTTTGCTTTTCACTTCTCTCCTTTTCATAGCTATTTGTAAAGCCTCCCCAGACAGCCATTTTGCTTTTTTGCATTTCTTTTCCATGGGGATGGTCTTGATCCCTATCTCGTGTACAATGTCACGAACCTCAGTCCATTAGGCACGCTATGCATCAGAATCTAGGCCCTTAAATCTATTTCTCACTTCCACTGTATAATCATAAGAGATTTGATTTAGATCATACCTGAATGATCTGGTGGTTTTCCCTACTTTCTTCAATTTAAGTCTGAATTTGGTAATAAGGAGTTATTGATCTGAGCCACAGTCAGCTCCTGGTCTTGTTTTTGAGGACTGTATAGAGCTTCTCCATCTTTGGCTGCAAAGAATATAATCAATCTGATTTCGGAGTTGGCCATCTGGTGATGTCCATGTGTAGAGTCTTCTCTTGTGTTGTTGGAAGAGGGTGTTTGCTATGACCAGTGCATTTTCTTGGCAAAACTCTATTAGTCTTTGCCCTGCTTCATTCCATATTCCAAGGCCAAATCTGCCTATAGCTGTGTAGGTGCACGATGGCCTAGAGGAGCTATCCCACATTGAAGGTCAGGAAGGGCGGCAGTGAGGAGATACCCCTCATCCAAGGTATGGAGCAGCGGCTGCGCTTTGCTGTAGCAGCCGTGAAGAGATACTCCACGCCCAAGGTAAGAGAAACCCAAGTAAGATGGCAGGTGTTGCAGGAGGGCATCAGAGGGCAGATACACTGAAACCATACTCACTGAAAACTAGTCAGTCTAGTCACACTAGGACCATAGCCTTGTCTAATTCAACGAAACTAAGCCATGCCCATGGGGCAACCCAAGACGGG